>JABAKD010000007.1:7452065-7709565 GCA_012845835.1 Undaria pinnatifida
CCTTGCCGGTTATACACCTTTCAGGCTGTAAGTGATAAACTAATGCTTTGCACAGCGGTCAAACTAATATCCACCTCAAGCACAAGGTTTATTGTTTCCGTGCACCGATCGATTAACATCACCCCGCGTTGAGCCTCTGGCAGAAAAAGCTAGTGGTAAAGGGAGCGCAGAATTATATCTTCAAGGCCGCAGGCTTTCTCTCAGAAATCGGTGGAGGAGGACCTCGTTTCTCGTGCCTATAAAATCACTTGCAAATAGACTATGGCATCAACAAAACAAGGTCCAATTTTTAAAATCCTAAATTAATGCCGCAAAGAGCCGACAATACGGAGGTTTTCCGTTACTCTTCGTCCGATCTTGGACTCCATGACTGCCTACCCCTCACGGAAATGAGGTATTGTTTGCCGCTCGCTTTTCGGGTACGGCTCGAGAACAATTATATCAGCCATCTGGCGAGCAGCAAACGTTTAGTGAACGCTTCTTCATCGGTGATGTGTTGATCGTGTTAGGCTCCCGTGCGTCAAGTGATTGAATTCAGCGATTTCAGGAGCTTCTAGTGTTGCTCGCTCGCACGTTCGAAATCTCCAAGAAAAAAAAAATGGTGAGTCGCGTCTGACTGCCTACGACTGCTTGCTGGTGCGCCCGACTCCTCCGTACACCCCACGAGTAGCGTCCCTCGATTTCCCGGGCCGTGGTTGCTTGTGGGGATCTGTAGCTGACCGTTACTGGAGGGCACACGTTCAGTTGGGGATTTCGTTTGTCTTTTTTCTTTGTGAACCCCAAATTTCGACCTCTTCAGCGTCTCAAAGTCAAGGTGTACGAAGGCACGAACAGTCACGCGCGATGGTTATTGGGAAACGGGGCATGGAAGTGGAACGACAACCAGCAAAGAAAATCAGAATGAGCGTGGAGCAGCAGAATGCATGTGCACAGCAGGGGATCTGCGGAAGGTCAGGAGAGGAAGTGAGAAGGACAATGCAAGGGAGGAGGGGGCCGCCCCTTCTGCGCCAGCATGAGCTTCGGCTCACAAAAGGTGTGTAATTGTTGCTGTTAATTTTTGCTTTGAATTTTTCTATACGTCTCTCTATCATTTATTGATGTGTTATTGTTTCTGTGTGACTATCAGGTGGTGCGCACAGTTTAGTAGCGTCGTTAGTTCCAGAAGAACTCAAGGCAATTTTTCGTTTTCAAGGCACTTCTGATATATATATATATATTGTAAAAATGAGTAGACACTACCACGAAGTTGATATCACCTCAGTATATTTCAAACCATCCATGCTGCAGCTCCAATACACCCCCCCCTACCCAACGTCCCCGCCTTCCCCAGTCCCCACCAGAGTAATAAACACTACCAGGCAACTAATATCACCGCAATATTTTCCTAGCCATCAAGGTCGAACGTCCAATTCATTCCGTGCCCCCGACCCCTCTTTTGACCCCGCTCTCCCTTGTTCAAACGCCCCAGGTAAAGTCGAAATCTGCCAAAGAAACAAACACTACCACGCAATTGACATCACCTCTTTACATTTCCAGCCATCCATGCTGTAGCTCCAATTCCCCCCCCCCCAAGTATCCCTCCTTCCCCACCACCGGCATCATGGCGTAGCCCTAGCATCACGAGTATAGCAAACCCCTACATCTGTTGCGACATAAAGCTGCTGGAAATCCCCTCCCCCCCCCCCCCACCCTCCCACCCCTTCGGACACTCTGCCCTCTCTTGCCCTGGTTGTACGACTTACAGAATACACATGATAACTGATGAATTCTTTCCACAACCATCACATTTGTTCCCTTAAAAGCTTCAGAGTTTCCGCGCACATATTGAGTTGCCCTGCCCCGCCCCGCCCCACTCCCCCCCTCCCCCCCCCACTCCCCCCCTCCCCCCTTCCTGCCCCCCGCCCGCCCCCCCCCCGCCCCCCCCGCCCCCCCCCCGCCCCCGCGCCCCCCCCCCCCCCCCCCCCCCCCCCCCCCGCCGCAAGCTCCCTCTTGTTGAAACCCAGCCCCCCACGCCCGTATACTCTCCCCCCTTCCCTCACCGGTTATATGACTTACAGGTGGAGTCATTGGATAAACTGATGCATCTCCTTCCACAGCTGTCAGATATTGTCCCCCTCAAACACGGGTTTTATTGTTTCCGCGCCCAGACTGACTAACATCACCCTGTTGACCCTGATAGCTACACTGTAGTTGCAAGGGGAGTCGCCGACCTATATCCTTAATGAGGACACACAACCCGTAATACGCGCGATCGGAGTATCACACGCAGCTTGCAAAGATGAGTTTCGACAAAATCTTCGATCTCACAGCTGGAGTGTATTTTCATTTTTTTTTAACCCCAACATCCAATATTAACACTCGAACTTAGAAAGCACGGAAATAATTATCTATTTCGTCGGATGGAATACCACAATCTGCCGCCCGATATCGGGTGAGATAGACCCCCTGGGCTGGGTGGAGATGCTGCTACCTTCGAACATATGCGTGAATTTCTTGTTGCCTACTCGGAATACGAGCAGCAGATGCGCATCGCAAACCAAGATGGATGAGACCGGGTACTCGAAAGCAGGCGAGGGCTGGTAGATCCGGCGACCCAAATGATGGTTGCTGATGCGTTCTACGATGGCAAGCCCTGGGTCCACCTCTGCAAGGAGGAGCTAATGCAAGGGCTCAAAAGGTTTGCTGGCGTTGATATGCAGCAGGCGAATTATGATGATTATTTCTTGCTGATAATCCGTTCACTGAAGATGGGTGCGATAGTGCCCGTACATAGCATGGTGTTTAATTCAAACAGTGCCGTGCGGAAATACATTACTGACAGCGGACTCACGGAGGTCGTTAGGCCGGATGGTCGGCAGTACACGCGGAAGCATTGCAAGGTGCTGGTGAAGGCAATAGCGGCGGGATTTCAAGCCAATCGAGTTCCGCCGCGAGGTTGAAAATAGCTGCGGTTCGATCTCGTAACGCGTAAACCCGACGCATTGTTCAGCATAGTTGACAAGCAGCAACGGGATCAAGCCGTAATTGATGCCAACGATGATGTACGCCGGCAAATAGCAAAGCGGCGTAACTCTAAGTTGATGGCTGTTGCGGGGACCTAGCCGCAGGGAAGGACTATTACAAAGCACGCGCGTGTGCCAAGGCTGCCGATGTCAAAGCAAAGCGGAACCGCCGGTACGCCAACAAGAGTGCTTTTGTGTGGCTAGCAAGGTCACAAACAGTGGGACTGCCCCCAAAGCCAGCAGGGTAAGGATGGGGAAAGGCGTCCATGGCCAGAGCCACCGTCAGACTCCTATCCAGCAGCAGCAGTCCACAAACAGTCCCGCTCAGAATACGCGGAGCAAGACAACCGGGATGGTCCCTGCATCTGCCTCCTCTCGAGCTAGTGCGTACAAGAGCGCCTCAAAGGCGGTGGTTACGTAGACCGAAACTGCTGCGCCTGAATCAACCAGGCAGAACAACGACGACTACGTGTACATTCGCGTGCCGCCGGATAGTATGGCGCCAGTGGATTATGGGTTCACTGAGACGGTGCAGCACCAGGTGTCTCATAGCGCTGGGGCAAATAATGCAGCGCCAGTTCTTCACTCCGTCTTGGTGCAGCTGCCGGTACCCGCGTCGCAGCAGTTATTTGGTGATTCCAGCACAACTTCATTTGCGCGTGCCTCGGTCTTACCGCCGGATGGAAGTGGTGATACGAACGTGGGTACGATGGAGACCGATCCGCACTTGGACGCCCTTACGCAGCATGTCTCAGGGCGTCTCGCGGTTCGCGGTGCTTCCGCGGTTGATGGAGTTAAGGTGCTGATAGATTCTGGTTCAGACATTACGGCTATGTCGGAGGAGCTGATAGATAACCCGCAGGGACAGCCGGAAGTGACTCAAACCGCGTTAACGCAGGCGTTTGTTGAGCATGCGCGTGTGGTGACGTTGTTCAGCCAGGAGTGTGACATATAAACGCAATCGTGTCCGCTCCACTTTACGATCGAAACACCATGGGGACCAGTCCGATTCACGATGCCGTTTATTGTGCTCGTTTAGGGAAGCGATGTGGTTATCATCGGGAAGAAGACGCTGAGAGAGAAACTCGGCATCGACGCCATGGCGCAGCTCAAGGCCTTGGTACTGCAGGGATAAGAGCAGCTAGGATGGATCTTACAGCTCGTTCTGTGGGCGAGCCCAGCGTTGGTGCTGTGCTGCGAGCGGCGATGGCTGTCACATCGTTCTTGTCGGGTGGCGACGCGCCAGGCAACGTGGACGATGAGGTCACACTGACGCTGCCTTCTCAACGACCCATGATATTCCAGCATACCGAAGGGGAAATGCCGGATCGTGTTGGCGTGTTGGAGACGGCTGTCGATAACGCTGTTTACCGCCTGAATATGCAAATATGCTGCGCGATATAGTTTTCGCACGCACCTTCATGTGTTATGTCGGGCGTTGTTGGGCGACCCACCTGCCTGCGAGAAGCCTGGGGCGGCCAATTTACATCCAGGGGCAAGGGTGCTGCGAGCGAAGCCCTCATCTGAACGTAATCGCCTGTGGTGTAGTGCGCCAGAGTCGGGCCCCGATTGTCGCTCGGTGGTGACGACGAGGTTATCGTCAAGGTGGCTTGGGTAGGGATGAAGGAGGAGCAGAGCACCTGGGAGCGGGTGTCGCGCGTGTTTGATGTTGCGCCGGCCGTGCTGTGAAAAGAGCCCAAGGCGCTGAGGCTGAAGGTGGAGCAGAGGCGGACGCTCGTACAGCGGTATGTACTGCGTTTTGTGGTCATGTTGTGGTTTGCGGGGAGTCCTGATTTTTGAGTTATTGATTTCGATTGTATCTGAATTGTGAATTTCGACTACTTTTTCTGACTTGGAATTTCTGCGCAGGGCGCTGAAAGCACCTGACGCAGCCACATAGCTGGCGGCTCATCGCCGAGGCTGTGTGTGAACAGATCATGTCCGGGGCTGATGCTGCCGTTTCACAGGTTGTGCTGGAATACACAATCCTTATGTGTGGTCTGGGTTTCGGAAAGTTGCGTGCGCATTTGGAGGTGTGACGCGTGGGGCGCGGCTCGCTTGAAGACGAGCTGGTGATGATGCGGCTGCTGAACACCCTTGTTCACGATCAGTAGACGTGATTCAACTTAGGTCGTGGTGAAACTGACTGGGATGTGTTGGACCTGACCATTGCCCAACGTACGGACAGCTATGTTTACCAAAGCCACTCGGTCTGAGTCAATCTATGGTTGGTAGCCCGAGATAGGCTTTTGGAGGGTGCTGTACCGCTGTGGTCCTATCATTGGGCATTTTACCGTACGTACAATGGTTGTTGAATACATTTGTCGGGGAGTTCAATTGTCATTATTGATATCTTGACACACGAACGGTAAGTGCCATGCCGATAACGAATGAACAATTGAATTGTGGACAAACGCACTCCGAGCGTACTAGAGGAAGTCCTCGGAGCTGATACCACCGGGCCCGCGGTCACGCGAGTCGGTACAGTTGATGCCACAGAGAGAACGTTTATCTGCCACATCTATTCAAGCCGAAGCTCGTTTGGTTACTCTCCCGTGCCTGTCCGGGCTTACTGTTCTAACTCGAGTGGCTCAGAGAATCAGTGTGACTTACCTACGTTCATCGAGAGGGGATGATGATGCTCACGCGATTACTCTCTATCTCCCGCACATCCGTTTTTACTTCACAGCGCATGCGCTGGCCCTAATACAACATATGTGGCAAGCTAAGTTTTTCACGTACATGGATCTCCAACATGATAATTCGCTCATCCCTTCTGCTTTTCTTCTCCGCCATTGGTGGCCCAGAGAGATCGCTCCACGTGCAAGCCTGACCAAGGAGGTTTATACCCACCCGTTCACTTTATTGCGCCTCTCTGCGTCTCCTACTCGACCTTTCGCACTCTCAGAGAAACCAACTGGCTTGTCTACTTTCACCGAGGTCGATCTGCATCCGCACTCGAACTCTCTATTTTTTTGCTGATGTTACACTCTGCGTTTTGCCTTTATTGGCCCAAAGACACAATATGTCGCTGGCCAAGTTCATCGAACACCGGCACATGCATCTCTTACAAAATTAATATGCGAACAATATATCATATCTGCCCTCATATGTTTCAACGTCTGGTGGCCCAGAGAGACCGCATGACTTGCCAAGTTCATTGAGGACGGCTATTCCCACTTGGCTATTTTCTCTTGTCTCTTCCCTTTCCCAATTCTTCTTTTCGTGGCCCAGAGAACCCGCAAGGCTTGTCCATGTTCGTCCGAGGCCGATGTTTACGCCCAATCGATCACTCACTGTTGCCCCCACGCTTTCATCGTACGTTATCTGGGGCGTCCCATCCACGGCGTATATTGACTTATGTGGCACGCCAACTTCATCCAATACCGGTGTTTGCGTATCACCCACTCAATAACGTTTTCCCTTTGGTGGCAGAGCGGGAGCGCGTGACTCGTAAGAATCTTCGAGGGTATTCATGCGTAATCAGTCACGCTCTTGTATATCCCGGCTTTTCTCTACTATATCGGTGGGGGGGCAGAGGCATCGAATATTACTTGCCAAGCTCCATCGAGGAGTTCCATGCCCGTTCGGAAGCTCTATCGTGTCCCTCCCCTTCTACCTCTCCACCTTCGGCTGAGAGAGGGCGTAGGATGGTTGGTGGGTGCCACGATAGAGGTGATCCGGCCATTTTCTTTCTGAGGTTCCTCAATCCGGGAGCTTTGGACATCTCCCAAAAACTGATTTGGAGAAATATATACCCCGGATGAAAAAGCTCACATGGCCTAGGTGCACGACGGTCGAATCATGCAAACAAAAACACAACTTCTGGTTATATTTCCTCAAGGAGCCCCGTCAAACAGAAACATTTTCAGACGATAAACCATACCTATAACACGCTAATCGAACACCTGTACCCCGCCCCATCGATTGATCTCCCGTCTCGCAATTGTACTGTACTTCACACATATAGTGACGAGGAGAAAGCGTATTACTCGCCAACGCTCATCGAGTACGTGCAGTCGTTAGAGCACCGGATAATACGAATAATTTTCTGACCTAGGCCGGGTTTCGCTGTCTGATAGATGAGTGCGTTATAAACATGCTTCCGTGTAACGGCTCTCGAAATATATACTTTCCCGTATATGGCATACCTGTCTTTAATTTTGCTTTGCTTCCTATCGCATATCCTGTATAGTCTGTGCCCGCTGGGTCACTCCCGTGTATTTTGGTCTACGACACTGAACCAAAGCAGCGGCAGTGGATTTACCCTTAGGCTTTGCGACAGTGACAACAAGGTGATGAAGTCATTGCGGAACGCACCCCTCTTCAAATGAATACGCTTTCTAATTTAATCCATAAACCAACCTGAGATAGCGTTTCTGCTAAACCCTTAGGTGCGACCCAGGCGGCGGTGGGGGGAGGGTAACAACACAGTTGAAGGAACTCGCGGGATTGACCATGCGTGTAACAAAAACCGAGACAAAACAATATTTGTTGACGGCGCAGACTAAGCATACCGTACCCCGAGTCATATCGAGAAACGACCACATACTAGGGGCCGGCCGCGCGAGTGGCTCGCTCTGGGTCACTGACAGTAAGACGCCCTAAACGTGACCCTCCCAACTTTTAGTCGTCATAATGTCCTGGTGCTGTACACGTGACGACCACAGCCGACTCAGCGGCCTCCTCATCAGTGCACTGGGAAATGGTCCATTCGTTCTACGTTTCGGCGAGGGGTTCTACAGAAATTGTGACAGGAATGACGGTGCCACCAAGTTTAGGTGAACTGATCTCTCGCACCGTTTCCTTAAGCGAACACATCATCACTCCGGACTCGGCTATTACCGCAAGCACCATACCCACGTGGGCGGCAACGAGCACAGCCTCGAAGACCTTTTGGCTACCAGATTTCTCGTCGGACACGTCTACCTTCAACAAGAGCGCCACGTACATGCTCACGTATACGACAACGTGTCCCATGCGGCTTATCCAGGTGTCCCATTTTGATGCAAACGGAGCTAAGCCCTCCGAAGTCATGGCGAAAGCAAACGCGATAACCAGGGTTACTGCGATCTGAGCCGATGTGTTCGGATAGATGAACACGACCACACCTGTCAGCAGCACCCGCCGAACGCACTCGATCACCTCATAGTAGAAAACCGACGGCTTGTACGGCATCCACAGGTCTGAAACCGCTTGCGTGCGCTGGTTTGCTTCCCGACCAACCTCGTCCTTCAGCACTCCGCGGTTCCGGAACAAGAGGAATGCGTACAGAGTCGGTATGCCCACTGGGTACACAACAATCATGAAGCCCGCGTAAATTTGAAACGCGCTGTGCTTCGGGGACTCGCAGTCAACACGATAGTCCGCACGGAGGTACTTATGCCCGTCCGCGAGATCGTCGCACGCAAACATCTGGAAAACAACGGAGCTGACGCTGGAGTAGATAAGGAATGTCAGAAGCAGCCCCATCGACACGTGCCTGTGCCTGACCATGCGCAGATCTTGGAGCGACCCCCCACTGTTGCGATTGATGGGGTCGCTGAACTGCGATACCCCCCGATCAATACCTCGTGTCGCCACAATGTAGGTGAAGCTAAGGAACATTGCGGCGATGATGGGACCGATTGTTGCTATCAGCAGTCGGCCGTGGATGCCAATGTCGAACAAACAGCCCATTGACAGTTGAGATATCCAGCCGAGATCGAAGTTTATAACGTTTACGGCGTCGAGGAAGCGCTGGTACACTTGCGGGTAGGTGACGTTGGCGATCGCAGTGAACTGGGCCGGAACAAACGAAGGTTGTCGCAAATTAGTCGGCTGGTATTAGGCTTGGCAGCGCAGACTGTGCAAGGAGATGTTTTCGTCTGAACAGTCTGCAGCGGACAACGGTACTGTTAGGCAGTTGATATACTGTAATAAACTATATGTGATATCATCATTCACCGCGGCGTTGGTTAAGCCAGAAGAGTACTCGGTCTTGTGACCGACGTATCCTGTCTATCGAACGCACGGAAAAGCTAGAATACCGACCGATAACTGTATACACCATCAATGCCATCGGCGATCATTATCACGGCATAAATGGTACGAGGTTAGTCAATCTCCGATCCAACACCGCACAGATGAAATGCATGTGACGACCCACCCACAGTTCCGGGGGTCCTACCAAACGGGGAACACGGCAACCTGGGCTTGTGGGAGACCGTGTAAAGCGGCTCTCACGACTGCAGGTCGATGGAGATCTCTTCCCTGGATAACTTCCTACACGCGTGCTACAGTAGATGTTGGGCTCAAACGTGCCAAGGATTTGAGGATTTTCCCTTGGACAACAATGCACCTTGCCCACCAACGAACTGCACAAGAGCATGTACGACAATATGCCTGAGATACCATCCCATGGGCTAGATATATCTTATTAACAGCCAAGGTCGTCCGACACAGCTCAGGTCCAAATAAAAAAAACACGTGCTACGAATACAGGGTGCGTCGTTTTACAGTAGGTGACAAGAAATCGGAATGGCGAGGCTCCTGAACCAAATATGGTGCAAATACCACTATTCTTTGTCTGACGAAATCACTCAATGTCTTCCTAAGCCATGGGATATATCAAGGAGTTTTTCATCAAAGTCAGCTCATGGGTGAGGTACTACTAGCAATAATAATAGCACTAGTAGTAGCAGTAGTAGCAGTAGTAGCGGCAGTAGTAGCAGGAGTAGTAGTAGTAGTTGTAGTAGCAGTAGTAGCAGTAGTAGTAGTGGTAGTAGTAGTAGTTGCAGTAGTAGTAGTAGTAGTTAGTAGTAGTAGTAGTAGCAGTAGTAGCAGTAGTTGTAGTAGCAGTAGTAGCAGCAGTAGTAGTAGTGGTAGTAGTAGCAGTAATAGCAGTAGTATAAGTGTGGACCTCCCAAAGCGAGGAACCTCAGCAAAACAAATGTATGCCTCTACCATAAAATGCGGCATACGATACAATAGCGTTCCTGAAATGAAGAGATCCCCCTGTCATGGTCCAATTAACACGACCCCTCCCGTACCACTGGACTGACCTGTGTCACGATTTGCAAGGCGACGATGGCAATCTTGATGGAGGGAAGCGGAATGAACCGCGTTAGCCGCTCGATTGCTCCTCGACCGCCACTCACTCCGATGCTCGACATCGTGTACGACGCAACGGCAGCCGCACCAAGCAGGAGGACCGCCACAAAAACGACGGCAAGCACGATCCCGCTCGCCTTGTCCGAGCATTTGTCACATGAAAACCCGAAACTCGCCACATACCCCTCGCTGCAGATCGAGCAATCTATTTTGGCAAGGCGACGACGAACGAAGAGGGTACAACACCATTCCCGCGGGGGGAAAGATCAGTACCATCAAAGGGCAATGCGAGGATATCGATAAATCGGTTGGGCTACGACGCTCCGAGCGGTTAAACAATATCGGCCTGGGGGTCAGGGCACTGAGAGGACCGCTGACTGACAGATACCTAAGTTCTGTGTTTTGGAACTAATCGGCGTCCCGCATGTGGGTCGGGGTGTCCGCACCAGGATACGGGAAAATATTCTATAAGCAAGTAATTCCATTCGATTGTGGCATAGGGGTTGGCGTGTTGGCACAGGGGTGGTAGGATGCCGATACTTTAACGCTGGAGTACTACTGCCATTAACGTCGCCGTCAACATTGCATCGCCCACGGGGGCCAATGAAATGTGACAACAACATCTTAATAATTCGATGTCCGCACAGCAGGGATCGGCGTGGTCTTGGCAGACTGAGACCGAAACCAGATTAAAAGGCCACTGCCCAGGGTGCCGAGAATCTGATAATACGGTATAGTAAGAGCTTTCGACGGTGCGACGCCATCGGCTAGGGGCCACGTTACTTACGTGTTGTTCTGGCCGAGGCTATGGGGCCGGGGGGGGAGGGGCACCTCGTATTTCCCTACCGGGTTTGAGCCACTCACGTGTGAGAGATTCGGTATCTCACGGACAATAATACGCTAGGCGATTTTGTTCGGTGCAGTGTGTCTGAATATTCCGTTGTGGACCCAGATCGCGATAAAAAGACAGCTTGAAAGCTTGAGGCCGGAGTTCCAACGGAACAGGGGCGTCACTCGCGCGGGTGAACCGGAGTCACTGCAAAAAAGGGCCCGAAACCGGACCCCCTTCCGCAGGTATGGCATTAATACTATACACTATACGATATACTATGGACAAATTTAATGAATAGTTTTGGAACAAGGGGTTATGGCGACTCCATTCGCCATTGGGGCGATTGGGCTGCCGTGTGGAAAGAAAAAAGGCTATCGTAGTACGTGTGTAGTTGGCGACACAGGTCTAGCTTCACGGGGTAATGTAGCAGTGCCGGCAGGAAAACGTAAACCTTGAAATCGATTGAATAGGGGGATGTAAAATATGGGCCTGGTATCGATATACACTAATCTGAGCAACGCTCGAAACCATGTACATATTGCGCCAAAACATGTTTAAATACTTGCCGACACAGGTTGTGGTAGTATATCGAGGGCATGTCGACGCGCAGGGGTTGCCGTTGAACTCAATTTCTCAATTCACACGTGCTATCGTCGAACCAATAGCGTACCGGTTTTTTCAAATATATAGACTATACTGTTCTTAATCGTGGATCTGTAGCACCATGTCAACCACGCACTAGCGTGAACACAATGGTTGTGTGGAGGCTCTATTAGCCCCTCTTTTCGTGCGAATATACACCTCCAATAGATTGCGCCTTAACTAGGATATAAAAACAAGGTGAATATTCCCAAATACTGGTGTCTTTTAGGCACGCCCGTACGATGAGAAGTGCGAGCCTGAATATATAGAATATACGTATGTCCAGGTACTGCCCCAGTATGATGGCAGTGTGCCCAGTCCTGACACAAATTCTAGTATACTGTTACGCCCTGCGAACTAGGGTACACCACATATACGCACAGCAGTCCGACCGCCTTATGTAGGGCCAAGTTATACATCTGGTGTGTGCCGGGCTTGGGGCACATGACTTAGCGACGCGAAACACATCAATATCGCCTGGAGGGAAAGGGCCAGGCTGGTCGGCAGCCCCTCGCCGTGGTCGCGGGTGTGCGGGGAGGTAGGACCACGAACCAAGACTCGGAGGTTCCGAATGTATGACAACACGGCTTTTCAGACGACCTTAAGACGAATCTCACCGTATTTCCCGCAAGGTTCTTCTTCCACTGTTACAACTGGACATCTGGGGCGTTCGCCGATGTGGGCGTTAATGTCTCCGAAACAACGATGCAATATAACAGCAACGACAAACGTTAGCGTACTCCGCCGCCCCTGTTGCTGCTGGTACTCTGCATCCTGATGTGTGCTACTACACAAAATATTCAAGTCGAACAATGTACCAACTCGCGCGACTGCGGGCCCGGTGGTGTCAGCTCCGAGGACTTCCCTCGTAAGCTCGGAGTGCACTTGTCCACAATAATGCCTTTGGCCATGGACCTGACATGCCATCGGCCATGGACCTTCCCGTCCGTATCACATGATCTCAAGAGCTCACAAGAAACGCCAATAATGACAGTGGATCTCCCTGATAAAATGCATCCAACCATTCTATTCACGATAAAATGCCCAATGATACGACCACAGCAGTACACCACTTTCGAAAAGCCGATCTTCGGCTACGAACAACAAGTTGGCTCAGACCGAGTGGCTTTGATAAGCATACCTGTCCCCGTACGTTGTGCAAGGGTCAAATCCAACAAATATCAGTCGTTTTCACCACGACCTAAGATTTACCACCTTTACTGGCCGTGAACAAGGACTGTTCAGAAGCCGCGTCATCCCCAATGAATCTTCAAGCAAATCACCTACCACGCGATACACCTCCAATTGCGCATGCAAGTGGCCGAAACCCAGATCACACTTTGATTGTGTAGTTCGGTGCAACGATGACCCGTAAAACGGAAGCATCAACCTCGGGCATGCTCTGTCCACACACAGCCTCAGCGATGAACCGCCAGCTGTGGCTGCGTCAGGTGCTATCAGCGCCCTGCGCAGAAGCTCCAACTCAGAAGAAAACTCCAAAGACATCATTTCGATCAAAACGAAAATCAACAAGTGAAAATTAGTGATCACCCCTCAAACCACTATATGACCAAGATGGCAGCCGATCCCGCTGTACGAGTTCACGCTTCTGATCCATCTTCAGCCGCAGCGCCTTGAGCTATTTTTGCAGCACGGCCGTCGCGCCATAAAACATGCGAGACACCGGCTCCCAGGTGCTTTCCGCCTCTTTCGGCCCTTCCCAGGCCATCTTGACGACAAACTCATCGTCACTACCTAGCGGTAGTGGAGCACGACTCTGGCACACTCCACCACAGGCGATTACGTTCAGCTGGGGGCTTCGCCCGCACCACCTTTGCGCCTGAACAAACCGGACCGCCCCGGGCTTCTTGGGTCAGGTGGGTCGCCCAACGGCGCCCGACACAACAAATCTAAAGGTGCGTGTGGAAAACGATATCGCGCAGCATGTTGGCACATTCAGGCGGGGAGCCATGGCCAACAGCGTTATGGACAGCTGTCTCCAACACGCCCGCACGATCCCGCATTTCCACCTCGGAATCCTGTAATATCATGGGTCTTTGAGACGGCAGCGGCGGTGTGACCCCATCGTCCACGTCGTCTGGCGCGTCGCCACCCGACCAGAAAGCTGTGACAGCCATCGCCGCTCGCAGCACAGCACCAACGCTGGGCTCACCCACAGAACGATCTGTAAGCTCCATCCCAGCACCCTGTTGGTGCTCTTATCCCTACAGTACCAAGGGCTTGAGCTGCACCATGACGTCGATGCCGAGTTTCTCTCTCAGCATATTCTGCCCGACGATAATGACATCCCCTCCCCCAGGGAGCACGATAAACGGTATGGTAAATCGGACTGGTCCCCACGGTGTTTCGATCGTTAAGTTGAGCGGACACGATATGCGTCTCAATATCACAGTCTTGGCCCAACGACGTCACCACACGCGCATGCCAAACGAACGCCAGCGTTAACGCGGTTTGGGTCATCTCCGGCTGTCCCTGCACGGCCTCTATCAGCTCCTCCTAAATTGCTGTAATGTGTGAACCATAATCCATGAGCACCTTGACCCAAGCAGCCGCGGAAGCACCGGGAACCGTGAAACGCCCTGCGACAAGCCGCGTCCTGGCGTCTAACTGTGGTTCGGTTTCCACCGTATCCACGTTCTTATCACCACTTCCACACGGCTGTAAGACCGAGACACGCGCAAATGAAAATATGCTAAAATCACTCCATCATTTCCGTGATGCGGGTGCCGGCAGCTGCACCGGAACGTAGTGAAGAACTGGCGCCGCATTATGTGGCTCAGCGATCTGGGACACCTGGTGCTGCACCGACTCAATGACCCCATAATACACTGGCGCCATAAAATCCCGCGGCACGCGAATGTACACGTAGTCGTCGTAATTCTGCTTAGATGATTCAGACGCAGCAGGTTGGGCCACCTGCACTATCTGCATTTTCGGTGGAAGCTTGTGAAAACTTATATGAAAGCTTCCATCGATTCCATGGAAGCTTCCACGACTTTCGCGGAAGATTCTATGAAAGCTTCCACGAAAGTTTCCACGGAAGAAACTTCCACGGAAGCTTCCACGAAAGCAATTTCCACGGAAGCTACTTCCACGGAAGATTCCACGGAAACTATTTCCACGGAAGCTTCCAACAAATCTCCCACGGAAGCTTCCACGGAAGCAACTCCCACGGAAGCCTCTATAAAAGCTTTCACGGAAGCAACTTCCACGGAAGCTTCCATGAAAGCTCTTACGGAAGCAACCTCCACAACTTTCACGAAAGTTTCCACGATAGCTTCCACGGAAGCAACGTCCACGGAAACAGCTTCCACGGAAGCTTCCATGAAAGCTTTCACGGAAGTGTTCACGGAAGTAACATAATCCTAACCCTAACCCTAACCGTAACCCTAAACCTTACCCTAACATTTTCAACTTCCATGGAAGCTTACATTACTTCCGCGAATTCTTCCACTACTTCAATGAAAGCTTCCATGGAAGATTTCGTGGTCGTTACGTCCATGAAAGCTTTCTTGGAAGCTTTCGTGGACGCTCCCGTGGAATTTATTTCCGTGGAAGCTTTTATATCTTCCATATCTTCTATGGAAGTTTCCGTGAAGACTTCCGTGCAAGTTACTTCCATGAAAGCTTCCATAACCGCCAAGATAGTTTCCATCTCTTCCATGAACGCTTCCATGGATGCTGTAGTGAAAGTTACTTCCATGAAAGCTTTTCGTGAAAGCTTTTGTGGAAGACCCCGTGGAAGTTACTTCTGTGAAAGCTGTCATATTTCCTATACCTTCCATGAAAGCTTCAACGGAAGCTTCCATGAAAGACTCCGTGGACGTTACTTCCATGAAAGCTTCCATAACGTCCAAGAAAGCTTCCATTACTTCCATGAAAGCTTTCATGTAGGATTTCGTGGAAGTTACTTCCACGGAAGCTTTTGTGAAAGCTTTCGTAGAAGCTCCCGTGGAAGTTACGTCGGTAGAAGCTTTCATATCCTCCATATCTTCCATGGAAGCTTCCACGGAAGCTTCCATGAAAGCTTCCGTCGATGTAATTCTCATGAAAACTTCCATAACGTCCGCGAAAGCTTCGATTACTTCCATGAAAGCTCCTTTGGAAGCTTTCGTTTAAGTCACTTCCATGGAATCTTTCGTAAAAGCTTTCGTGGAAGCTCCTTTGGACGATACTTCCGTGGAAGCTTTCATATCTCCATATCTTCCATGGAATCTTCCACCGTTTTAATTTATTCCATGAAAGCTTCCATGCAAGCTTCCATAGCTTCCATATTTCCATGGAAGCTTCCATGAAAGGGGTGAAAGCTTCCACGGAAGATTTCATAAGCTTTCACGCAAAATGCAAGTAGTGCCGGAGACCGAGCAGGTTTGGTCTCCGGAACCACAACCTCTGAGGCGGTCATGTACGCACTAGCTCGAGGGGTGGCAGTCGCAGGGGCTATCCCCGTTGTCTTGCTCCGGGTATACTAAGTGGGACCGTTTGTCGACTGCTGCTGCTGTATAAGAGTCTGACAGTGGCTCTGCCCAAGGAAGCCTTTTCCCCCCCTTACCCTGCTGGCTTTGGGGGCAATCCCACTGTTTTTGACCTTGCTAGCCACACGCAAAGCACTCCTTGTTGTCGTACCGGTGGTTCCGCTTTGTTTTGACACCGGCAGCCTTGACATTCTCGCGTGCGTTGTGCCAGTACTTCCCTGCAGGTTGGTCTCCGCAACAGCCATCAAATCAGAGTCACACCGCTTCTCTGTGTGCCGGCGTTAAGCGCGTTGGCCATAATTACGGCTTGATGCCGTTGCTGCTTGACAATGATGCTGAACAAAGCGTCGGGATCATGCGCTACGAGATCGAAACGCATTTTTTTTCCACCTTGCGGTGGAAGTCGAATGGCTCGATTCCCGCCCCGCTGTTGCCTTCACCAGCACCTTGCCGTGCTTTCGCGTGAACTGCCGACCGTCGGGCCTCGCCACTTCCGTGAGCCCGCTGTCAGCAAGGCAATTCCGCAAGGCACGTTTTTGCATGAACACCCTGCTATCTATCGGCACGCTCGCATCCATCTTCAGCACACGTAGTGGCTGGCGGCAAAAATCAACATCACTCGTCTGATGCACATCAACGGCAGCAAAACTTTTGCGTCCTTACAACAGCTCCTCCTCGGAGAGGTCGGCCCAGGGTTTGCCATCGTAGAACTCATCCGCCACCATCATTTGGTTCGTCGAACCTACCAGCTCTCGCGTCCGCCCGAGTACCCCCTGTCCTCCATGTTGGTTCGTGATCCGCATCTGCTGCTTGTACTCCGAGTAGGCAACAAGAAATTCACTTATATCTTCGAAGGTAGCAGCATCACCACCCAACCTAGGCGGCCTACCTCCTCCCATCGTCACCCTGATTTCCGGCTCCAGCCGGCCACCGGCTCGGCCTCCACCTCTCGAGATGCCCCAGCTTGCAGAATGGACTCCTTCAGCGCCCCGCGCTCATGCTCCTCTTGCTGCTGTAGGGTCTTCCATTACTTTCGGCTGGTGTCCTACACCAGCACGCGAAACTGTTCTTTCCGGCCTCCAAAAGGCAAATTGGTCACTCGTGTTGGGCAGTAAGCAGAACTTACCCAGTTCAATTGAATTGTACCGACTCGCGCGACCGCGGGCCCGTGGTGTCAGCTCCGAGAACTTCCCCTGGTAGGCTCGGAGTGCGTTTGTCCACCATGCAATAGTTCGTTCGATATCGCACGGGGAAGTGACATGCCATCGGCCATGGACCTTCCCGTCCGAATCATAAGATCTCAAGAGCTCACAAGAAACGTCAGCAATGACAGTGGAACTCCCTAATTAAATGCATCCAACCATGCTACGAACGATAAAATGCCCAATGATACCACCACAGCGGTACTTGCCCCGAAACGGTCGCCGCTTCAGCTATGATGTTTGAAAACTGCTCTCAAGGCACGATTAAACGGCGTTCGTGTCGGGCGTGTGGTAGGTTGATTAAGATTAAATCGAAGTAGTGGAGAGGGTGTTGTGTGGTGATGAATGTAGTCGGTGGTTGGCCATGTGAGAGATATTCGTCCAGGCACATGCCACCGCGGGGTATGGAACACCCGATATTTCCTCGACATCTCTCCTCTATGAAGGAATGTAAACGCATCACCTAAAAACAAATATTTCAAAGAATACAAACAATCCCGCTTCTACATACATATAGTTCGATATATTTTGCCGTACGATCGTTACTGATACAGTCCGAAAATATTTGGGGATGTCTCCGTTGTGTCATGCCGAATAACCCTGGTCAACACGCGCCACCCTTGTTGTATCACATATAAGCTGAACACTAGCACTCACATGGGCCCTCGTAGCCGTTGCGGCAGTAGGAAAGTGATGCCGTGACCCCTCCGAGGCAAGCCTCGTCTCTGTAGCACGCAAAGACGTCTCGAGTGGTTGAGGTGGCTCGCCAAAAGCCGGGGTCGATGGAGACTGTTCTTATCGTCGTGTCCCCGCCGGAGCTGGTTGTATGATCCATTGTTTCGATGCAGATAGGAACGCCGAGCGGTGGCTCCTCGAATGTGCATTCTTGACAGGGAGCTCTGCAACCGTCGCAGGCAACGTCGAAAACATCGCCTGACTGCAGCAGAGGACACATGCATATTATAGTGCCTCAGCTTTACATCTTTCCGAAAATGGAGGATATCGTTTCGTTGAAAAATGGGAGGATTACAGCAGCGACAACCAAAAATTCGTACTTGTTTGCTCGGGTAGGGACGCATCCGTCGTTCCACGCAAACACGCAAAGAGATGTGTGGCACACATGCGACATGGTCTTTGTTGTACAGCTGCACGGAGGGCGTCCATCGGGAGCGCAGTGCAAGGATATATACGTCACGCACGCGTCAAAAGAATAGGTGTACTGCCGCACGCTGTTCGTGGACGCTTAATAAGGCCCTACTAGACGTTGTTTCGGCTACTCAGTGTGTATGCATTCTAAAACAATGAAATGGAAAACACTCAACAACGAGCGAGGTAGAAATACGCCAAAAGGATGAAAGGGAATACACTCAACAACGAGCGAGGTAGAAAAATCGAGTTTGGACTCATGAAACACGAGCACAGAGATATCTGTTGCATGTTACGAACGTCACTCTACGTTGCCGGAGGGGAACAGGTAGCTACTGAAGGTCTCCATAGAAAGAACTCGTGAACAAACCTTTCACGCCCATATCAAATTCAGAATCACAGCCGCAAAGCCAGCTGGCATGCCAAATTTCTTGGTGGTTTCTACCGACACACGTCGTCCACGCCGGGGCAAAACAGGTCGGTCTATACACTATAATATATCTGTACCGTCACCACGTTGTGGGAAACACAGCACCCACTTTCTCACCACGTTGAAATCTAGGTACGTTCCCGGTTGGCAGTTGAAGACGTTGCCGATGAAGGAGCATTTTTGTATCACCGAAAGCACACCGATGTTGTCAACGGCAGGCCCTTCATCTTCGTTTGACTGGTTGTCGACAAAGGAGCAGTTGTCCAATCCAACCGTTCCGGCCAATCTCAGCGCTCCCCCAACACCAGCCGTATTTCCGACGAAACCTGTGTTGGAAATATAGTCTTGGCCGGCCACGCTCTCTATCGCTCCTCCTGTCGCCGTCGCCCGATTGCTACTAAATTGACAACCGTAGAATTTCGTCGCAAAGGCCGATGTGGTGTCGGTGTGCCCAATCCCATCATTTCCAGAGCCAGTGATGAACGCTGCACCGCCGGTCCCAGCGACGTTGGAAACAAATTTCACCCCGGAGAAGACCGGACCCTTGCCGAATCCGGACACGGACACAGCGCCGCCCGCAACCCCGGCAGAATTGCCAACGAACAGCACGTCTGGCGATTGGAACGTAAGGAGCATCTTGCCGCCCGACCCAGAATACCCGCCCCCTGTTGCCCCCGCCGTGTTGTTCGCAAACAAAGTGGGCCCGTTGATGGAGAGGACAGAATCATGCTCTACGCCTAAATCTGCAGAGATGTATTGTCCCACTGCTCCGCCAGAAACCGTGGCCTCGTTGGAGATAAATTCTGTTTGGCCGGTCCATTCCACAGCTGATCCATTCCCGATGAAAATGGCGCCGCCGAATGATGCGATGCAGCCGAAGAATACCGTGTCTCCACTCCAAGATATGGTCCCACCCATCGCCAAATTAAGCGCCCCACCAAACGAATGAGCGGAATTGTTGGCGAACAATGCCTGTCCGCTCAAGGAAACCCTCGCCCGATTGAAAACGGCGAAACCGCCACCAGAGCCACCACTCTCTCCATAGTCGTGGTTGTTAACCACTTTTATTTTCCCGCTCCACGAAACGTCTGAGTTGTCCCATGCAGCCACAGCCCCCCCCGAGTAGGCCGAGTTATTTTTGAAGTCCGCGACTCCACCCCACCTAACGGTCGATTCGTGTGTGTGCAAACCTCCGCCGGAATCAGCGGTATTGCCGTGAAACGTGGTGTCGCCCTCGACAACAACAGTGGAGCTGAAACAAGCTACAGCCCCGCCCAAGGCTCCACCTGAGTTTTTATCAAATGACGACCTGCCGGTCCACGAAACGGCGGATCCGAAAATATGAACGGCGCCACCGGCACCCATAGCTTGGTTCGCGGTAAACATCGTCTCTCCACTAAACATAGCCGTGGAATTCTGCACAGAAAGAGCACCCCCCGATGGAAAACTACCGGGTATTTCCTCACCGGCGGCCAAATTGCCAACGAAGACGGTTTTGCTTCGAAAGTAAAGGTTCGAGTTAGACTCTGCGAAGACAGCACCACCTCGTCCAGCCGTGTTCACGGAAAATGCAGTGTCCCCGTCAAATATAGCGACCGAATAGTCGGAAGCAACAACTGCGCCTCCCCAGGTTGCGTCGGCTTCGTTAACGGAAAACGTTGCATTCCCGTCGAAGAGTATATTGCACCCGCTAATTATCATGATGGCACCGCCACCATCAACTGCGACATTTTCGACGAACTTCGTGGTCCCGGTCCAGACAGCACTTGAGCTAAAGGTTAGTCGGATCCCCCCCCCGGAAAACCCAGCGTGGTTGCCCCTGAAGACAGTGGTTGCGTTCCATGAAACGTGGGAATCGTCCCGTACATGAAGCGCACCTCCGAAGTGCCTTGCCGTATTTGTTTCAAACGTGATCTCCCCGTGCCACGTTGCGTTTGATCCGCGTTGGAGAGCAATTGCTCCTGAGCTTCCCTCTGCACTGTTGGACGCAAACGTTGCCACGGTGTTCCAGAACGCCATTGACCCTTGCCGTGAACACATGGCACCTCCCGCACCCCCGGCTCTGTTCCCGCGATAGATGGCGCTCCCGTCCCAGGACAAGGTCGAGCGCTCGGCAACCATAACAGCGCCTCCATCATCACCGGCTGTATTGTTCAAGAAAGTTGTGTTCCCCCCGCTGCACGAGCTCTCCGATAGGAACACTGCACCACCGTCAATCCCCGCGGTATTGCCATAAAACACGTTTACATTCCCGACAAAGGAAATCGAGGAGCTATCGGCCGCGTAAATGGCACCCCCATGACCGGTGGCAGTGTTGCCGACGAAGGTTGTGCCGTCGAGGGTTAGGTTAGATCGAACCGCAGCGATTGCACCGCCAACGGTGGCAGCGCCGTAGCTAAGGCTAATCCCGGTCACATGAACGGACGCGTTGACTACAGTCAACAGACGAGATGTAGATCTGCCGACCATGCTACTGATCTTACCGGGGGCGCCAGAAATATTAAGAACAGTCCCGTCCACGACGTAGATTGTCTTGTCCACAACGACATCTCCTTCCCAAATAACCTCGAACGACCCTCCAGAGCAATTAACGCCTTCCGCTAGAGCTCTGGCCTGGGCTGTGTCCTCCACCACCCACGCGCGTTGACCGTCTGCTGGACAAGGTGCGGAGGTAACAGATGAAGCCGACAGGTTGCAATCGAAGAGTTCGTCACCGGCGCTAGGATCCGTGCAGTTAAACTCGTTGATAAGGCAGGCGCTGCTGTTGCAAGTGCACAGGCAGCAGTCCCCCCCGTCGTATCCACACGGTGCGTTGTTGTTGTCCGCCGTACACAATCCGTCACCTATCGTCAATATATTTCCCGCACATGTAGGGTATTCTATGGCAGCTGCGAGATCTAAGCAGCTTATATCGTTGCAATCGAATCCATTCCAGCCGCAGGGGTACAAGGGACCGTCCACACAGGAGCACGCGCAACAGTCGCCCCCATCGTAGAGGCATGCCAGGTTGTTGGCCTCGGGGTCACAAAACCCATCGCCCAGCCAGTCAGACCTTACAGCACAGTCAGCATATGGAGACGGATCTTCGTCTGGGCAGGCTGAGTCCAAACAGTTGAACTCGTTAGAGCCACAGGCATACGTCCCGTTGACGCATGTACATGCACAGCAGTCTCCCCCATCGTAGGCACAACTCAGGTTGTTGGTATCAAAATCACAGAACCCGTCGCTCAGCCAGCTCGAATCCCCGGAGCAGTTGGTGTTCTGGGATACGGACTCGTCCCAAAAAAGCATGCCGACTCCAAGAACCGCAATACCATGTCCGACAAACATTACCGATGTTACGCTTGGCCGTCCGCTTTCGCTGACCTTCGCAGGAAACACGACGGCGAACGGAAAGAAACGGTCGTCGGCGGCAATCAGAAAAAGACCAATTCGTATGCACGTATAGGGGGGCGCATGTAACATTGGACGATGGAAGGTCGACCGTGTGTTATGTACTTGATATTTCTACGTTTCTCTACAACAACAGCTATCTGTAGCAGTCAGTAATCCGTCGTTTCGCAGTCCGGGGCGTAGTCACAATCATCCGATGCCATATTTCCTGGAGCACAGCAGTGTAGTGAGCAGAAATACGAGTGTACGGTATGTTTGAAAAATGCATCTGCTTGTGAAGAAGTCGTCGTGACGGTTTTACAGTGCGGGACAACTCCTACCAAACGGTCGAGGTGACCCCAGGATCTTACGTTTGATGGTGTTGCCGCCTTTTGAGATTGCCCTAGTTTTCCATGGTCTGCCGTTCTTTTTGATAAGCAATGTATGACAACCATGCGTCGTAAACTATTTCTCGCTTGTCCTTGTGCTTGCCTTCCTTCTCGTGCCGCTGATTATAGACACAACTTCTGGCCTTGGACCACGAGTAAACACGATCTGATACTTTGGTCGCTTGCCACGGCAGTCAACCTGGACATCAGCGGCGAGCTGATTCATGTCGAAGCACGTGCAACGGTCAACGCCGTGACAAACCATGGCAATCGGCGGTAATACACCGGCAAATTTCCACTGCAATGTCAGTGGTAACGGCAGTATCCGCGGCAACAGCTACGGCAGTATTCACGGCAAGATCTGAGGCAATGACAGCCGTATTAATGTCCCAACAGTTTCCACCGAAGCAGCCACGGCAAGTCCCACGATAGCATAGTGTTGATTGTGCTTTATTACGAGCTGGTTGCAGCGGGAGACGTATATGTCGTCTTCGTACTATCGCGCCAGGGTTTTCGATCGTTAGAAAACAATATTTGCAAGGGTTGTGTATCATGACAACGAAAAATAATCCATCTGTTTGTTTTGTTTCGTTTTGTTTTGCACTTGTCCAGGTGCCTTTCACCATTTTTTATGTTCTTTTTCGGCAACTTCGGCCATAGGTTTGTATTGTTGTCAAGCGGTGGCCGTGCCAAACGTTGCTTTCTAACTGTCAAGACCAAAGGTGGGAAAACGATTCCCGTGCAGAATAAATGATTCCCTAGAGTTCTCCCACAGCCCAATGCAGATTGTAGATATTAGTTAGACTGGTTTTCCTGCCTGGCTTAGTCTTCATTCAATAGTAGCAGAGCAAGTACCATGGTGTAATGCAGCAGTATTGCTGTGTGTGAAGATGCCATACGCACTTACAGATGCTGACAACATTACGGCATCAGTGTTGACTGACGTAAAAATTACCTGTTGTTTTTAGCAGTGATTGCTTTGCTTTTTTGAGTGGAGTGGCAGCTAAGGCAGACGGCCCCGGTAAGGTAAAAGGTTGTGCCTGTCCCACTGTCCCTTCCTCCCAACCCCTGGAAGCTGTGATTTTGTGATAACTCTGTTAATCAATCTGTAGCTAATAGATCGCCAAATATTTGTAGAGATTAATGATGTCTAATGTTTGCCGTACATAGCGCTGGCTTGTGAAAGCCAAGGTTTTTATGTCGTATGTACGACAGGTTTGGTAATATGACTCATTATTATCAACCATTTTCCCGCCCGTGTCAAAGAGGTAAGGAATTCGTCATCTCCGACACAAATTGTATATTTCGAATGAACCAGCAAATTTTTTTTTTTTTTTCTGTATGTTTAGGGGATTTAATGGGTCAAATTTATGCGATTTCTGTTCGTATAACTGCCGCTTGTGAATCTTCTACTCGTATAGGTTTGGCTGTTTTCTTAGTTAATTTTAGAGTTAAAGGAAGTATACGTGGTGATCAAGCTTCATGGTTAAAGTCTTGATCTTAATGAGCTTTGAACCCGGTACCAAGTAGTCAGAAAACACGGTATTCCTCGCGTGTTACAAGGCAATCTGACGGTTAAAAGCGTGCTTGCGTTGTTCTCATTCAACTGGAGGTTCCACCCTGGTGTTGTTCCCGTTGTGCCAAGTATGATATTGTAATTCGACATACTATAATAGGCAATGGCGGATGATAGGATCATGTTCAAGACGCCTCGCCCCGTCAACACCTTGCCCTTCTCGTGCGCGTGCGCAGCGTGTTGTGTGCGGAATCTGTATGCCGCAAAAATTGAAAGAGCAGGGGGGAAGAGGATGGCTGTAATGCATATATAATCCACAGATGCTCAAGACTTTATGTACGTAGCATACGAGCATTTTTTTAGTGCAGACAATCAATGGCCAAGATTGTTGCGTTTGTTCTGAAGTTGACAATCAATGGCCAAGATTCCTGCGTTTGTTCTGAAGTTGATCTAATACCGTATGCTATATACGCGTTTGAGTCAAGTTCGCCAAACAGTTAAAAACATCACTATCTCTTTAGAGCAGTATCTTACCAAGTAGCAGCATGGATGAAAACTCCTGTAGCACTGTGTTACCACGTGTCGCGATTCCGACAAGGATAACGAGGAACAACTAGATCCTTGATGTAACAACCTCGTGACGAGCAGCAAGGCATTTGGGCTCTGTTTGTCTGTACTGTGAAACATAAGTAATTCTGGGATTTGGGGACGGCAACGTTTTGGTAAACTACCCGGTGTCATCCCTGCGTCATCAGTCTATAGCCTTCCCAAAACAGCTTTTAGTGAAAACCAGTTGAACCAAAACGTTTAGCGTATATCCTACAAACTAAATCTCTTGCTTTATCAAAAACGGATTTTAAGTTAGAACCAGCCTGGCATTGCATTGTGAGTCTGGTTTTGACTGTACAGAGATTAGGCAAGGGTCAAAGTTGATTCCTGTATTGAATCATGTTTGGCATTTGACTTTGCGGTTTTTGGACTGTGGAGTTTAGCCTCCGTAGTAGACGGAGAGGGCATCGCCCTAACCAAAGCGTTTGGTAAATCCAACATGGTTTGACAGCTTGGCATGGACAATACAGAACTGTCTGGTTGGGACCAAATATAATGTTGGACGAGCGTTTTGAGTTAAAAAGCGGGATTATGGGGCCTTTAAGAATGCGTGGTATTGTCGGAGGCAAGTAGGTGTTCCTTGACTTTTCCAGTAGTTCATTCCTCGAGTACATTGTCTAGTATGCATGGTTGTTGGAGTTATTAAATTGACTGTTTCGGATTTCGGAGATGATGGAGCTTTCGGACTCTGCTTTTGAGATTGGGATGCTGGATTTATTTGTTTGGTACATTTCTAAATGCTGTTCCTGTAGCGTAATCCCTGGTTTAGGCAGTGAAGTTCGGTAACTGTGGTACTGCAATATTTCTTTTTTTACCACGCAACAGTGCAGGAAAAGTATTGTTTGCATCTTTCAACGACACGCGTTTACGACTTGAAGAAACGATAATATGGTACCATACCGTATCAGTTGAAAACCCAGGGAGGCTATTGATATTTCATTCATACTTGATACCATAGTCTATATACACGATAACGGAGGATGCGTGTTCCAATGATAGAATAGCGTTATCGTATTGGGGGTACCGGGATAGCGGAGATCGCGCCTGAGTCGCCGCTTTTCATTTTGTCCCGGATGCTTTACAAGTTTGTACTAGAAAGCAACAAAATGCTGTATAGGTACTCGAGAGGACCTGGAAAATGTTTTCTACACCTTTTACTCGCCAGCCTACCCGCTGGGTTCTCGACCACCCTAAATGATGTCCGTGCAGTGGTGCTGCCCTGCGACGCTCCCAGGGGTCATACATCGACTTCAGAAACCACGGACTTTACCCCGTCAAGGCCCGCAGCAGGCCCCCAGACAAGCCCAGCGAATTCCCAGGCGATGGTCACGGCGAGACTCACGGCAATCCTCACCGCAATCCCCACTGCAAGGCCCCACGAGACGTCCAAAAACATACAAATCAAAATCGACAGTGTGGTAAACGTTTGGCGTGGAACTAACTCGGCATGGTATTGCTGGACCAAGACACTTCTAAAAAGTGGTGAGAAATGTGTATGTGTGTTATTCACATAAAATTGCCATTTGCACCCATCCACATCTTGGAAAACCAGTATCCCGGCTTGATTCTTCATGGAGATACGTGCTCTGTGGTAAAAAAACACGAGGCAGCTATACACAGTGTGAATGCGGCAAGGTGAATTGGCCATGCAAATGCCAACCGAAACGAACTCGCAGGGGAAAAACAATAATATGCAAGCCAGCACACCTGACTGTTTGCCAAATGGGCTTGACCTCTTTTTGACTGTTGAAATGTCTCTCATATATATTGCTTCAATCGTCAGGTCTGTCCCCTTTGAGGATTTATAGTTTCCGCGCACATATTGAAATGTCCCGCCCCCCCCCCCCCCCCCCCTCCTCCCATCCCCCTCCCCTGACCCCTCTTGTTCATAAAACCCCCCAACCCTCCCCATCCCCCCCCCCCCCGATCCCCCCCCCTTCCGCCTGGTTTGTCCAAACGCCCCACTCACAATCGAAATCGGCCAGAGTAATAAACACCTATACGCAGTTGGTATCACGTCATATCTTTTTTGACCATCCATGATGTAGTTTTCAATTTTGTCCTCCCACACCCCCCCCAAAACCCCCCCTCCAACGCCCCCTCTTTTCCAACCACCTGCACGATCGCCTAGACCTAGCACCACGCGTACAACAAGCCCCTACATATCTTTGATCTCACAGCCGAAGTGTATTTGAGTATTATTTGTGACCTAAACCTCCTCAAATCCCCCCCCCCTCCCCCCCCCCCCCCCTCTCGCTCTCTCTTGCTCAAACGCCCCACCTATTATCGAAATCCGCCAGATTAATAAACACTTCACGCACAGCATATCACCTCAGTATCTTTCGAGAGCCATCCATGCCGCTGCTTTCCACCCCCCCCACCCCGAACCCCCCTTTCTTCCCCATCACCCGCACCATCGCTTAGACCTAGCACCACACGTATAACAAACCACTCGCCTAAAACCCTTCCTTCCCCCCCCCCCCCCCCCCCTGCCCCATCGCCCCCACCCCCCACCTCCCCCCTCCCCTCAACCCATCCCAACCCCACCCCCTCGAACACTTCACCCTCTCTCTAATCACTGATTGTACGACTTACCCCAGGATATACATGATAAACTGATGCATTTTTTCCAAAACCGTCACATTCATCCCCTCAAAAAAATGTATAGTTTCCACGCACATATTGAGCTGCCCCACACGCCCCATTCTCGCCCAACCCCCCCCCCCCCCATGATAAACTGGTGCATTTTTTTTTTTTTTTTTCCAAAACCGTCAGATTCATCCCCTTTTATAGCTTAACATGCACCAGTTGCCCGCCCGTCCGCCCCCCCCCCCCCTTCCCCCCCCCCCCCTCCCCCCCCCCCCCCACTCCCCCACCCCCCACTCCAACCCCGCTCGCTTTTGATCAAAAACCAGGCCCCCACGTCCTTCAAAACCCCGCCCCCCCCTCACCGGTTATTCGACTTACAGGATTCACTTGATAAAAGGATACATTTCCCTCCACAGCTGCCAGATTTTGTCCCCCTCAGAAACGGGTTTTATAGTTTCCGCGCACAGACTGACTAAAATCACCCTGTTGACCCTGATAGCTACACTGTAGTTGTAAAGGGAGTCGCCGACCTATATCCTTAATGAGGACACACAACTCGTAATGCGCGCGATCGTAGTATCACACACAGCTTGCAAAGATGAGTTTCGACGAAATCTTCGATCTCACAGCTGGAGTGTATTTTCATTTTTTATAATACTGTTAACTTTTTCACGATTTCTTGCAACAAGATGAGGAACAACAAAGCTCCCCACACTTCACCTCGCACACATGTCTTTCATTTTACATCTCGTGTGTTAGTTTAATCTCAACTGTGTGTTCAAAAATCTGCGCTAGCTGGCGTATCCTTCGGTTCTAGTGACGGTATGTACGATACAACGAGTGCTGTACAGTAAGTAGTGACGATGCACGAAGTGCCTCTCTATGGCGCCAATTGATTGGTGCTGGTGGCTTGATAAAGTGCCCGTATAACTCCTTGGCCAGCAGTACTGGCAATACATGAAGTAGCAGAGCTATTGATGGTTGTTGTTGTAGGACTGGTATTTCTGCCTGGAACGTGCCGGCACTTCGCCTACACTCCAAGTTCTTACGATTACATGTTGAAACTGGTTCAAGGCCAACTTTTTGATATTTAATGTCTACGTTGTATGGCATGTATGTCAGATAAAGAAATTGCAAGTGTTGACGTCGCGTTCTGTTTAGTTTTTGGAGTTCCTGTGTCAACAGTCACCTCTGTTGCTTACGTACATAGGTATCAGGTACCATATCTTAGTTCGGGGGTAACATCACGACCAAACAACAAATTCGTTTTCGCCGACCCTTCCTTTGTCCGATGGTCTTAGAATCGCGTTAGTTTAGCGTTACGCGTCAGAGTAGAAAATTCCCATGTGTATCCCGATAAAGACGGCTTCCGCCATTCTCCTCTACCCTGTTTAGGCCACTCGCCCGAACGCCTCCGTACCTCAAGACAAACCCAACATAGACGACGTAATTGGCGCAGCGGGCCTACAAACTCCGTTGTGGGATGATTTCGCGCAACGAAACGGCACTAAACTTATGACCGCAAAGGAACGGGCCACTCGTGCGAGTGACCACGAGTCACCCCAAAAAATGGCCGAACAAGTGACCCTCCGAACGAACGTAGTCATCCCTAACCACGTTAGGTTTGTCTGGATTATTCCTGATATCCTTCCAATTGAGAGTGACTGATGACTGACCTGTGATCACGCCGGACTTGATTGTTCGAGACACGGGGAAAACAACAGGTAACGTTTGAGATCCGACAACAGTGTTTAATCTGTGTATTGCGATTGCTGGCACCTATCGTCTACTGTGGCATGATATTTCGCTCCGGGCTGCTGGATCAACACTTCCAGTGTCGTTAAACCTCATCACCATCCTTGGTGCGGCTACCGACAGTAGGGTTTACCAAGAATGGTAATCGACATGAAGTCATGTGGAACTGGACGAACAATCTCGTTTTGAGACTCGCTCACCATCGTCATGTGAGTCGCTGGGACGAACATCCGCACCGAGCAGGGTCGCAGAGCACCCAGTTCGTTTCTGCTCGGCGTGGTGCTGGGTTACTTCCCAAGCCTACCGTAGAATCGTCAGAACCCACTACCCGACGAGTTGCTATCACACGAAAGGGAAATAGCACAAAAAAGGTACACCCAGTACGTGTTTTTCACAAACGGGTACACTCGAATGTCAAGTCAAAATTGCATCCCCCCGAGTCATACGATTGCCGATCGAACGTTTTGGGTTTGGGGAGCATGCTGACACTGTGTGCAGGAGTACGCGAGGTTTGGGTGTATTGATGTGTCTTGGTATTTTTAAGACTACATGTGGTTGTTGTTCATGATCTGACGCCCGCGCACTACGATGATACCGAAGTATACTTGTACGCGTCAAACGTGTAATTTAGTCCAAAACAATATGGGCAGAGCAGTATGCCGCTTCTAGATGGAGATGCTCTCGCAGCAACAAACCACAGAGCGGAGTAACTATTCTTGATCGGCTGGAAGGCTCTTAACCCAATAAGATTACAATTATTTCGACCGATTCCGGTTTTCTCGCCTACTTCCGTATACGGCAAACATTTGCAATGCGAGCGCAATTCGACAACCTATTTGCATAATAGGCGGCACAAATGTGACATGAGATTTTGAAGCCTGTATTAGGTTAGCAAGCCGAGCAAGCACGCTGAAAATGAGGATAAGAGAAACACTTGAACTGCAAAAACAACTATAAACGCAAAAAAAATGGACGAACGATAGAGCGATTAGTATCCAGGATTCAAGCCCCTCCGGTTACAAGTACAATTTCGAAAAAAAATGTGTCAAACCAAAACGACATATTAAATGGAACTAAAAGACGGGCATAACTCGAACACAATAACCGTGAAAAAAAAACGCCAAAGAACTTCGTATTTGACTCGCGTAATGAACGAATAACCATGAAAAACTACAAGGGTGCCGGCATTTGCCGGCACCTATGCCCCGGGTAGGGCAGGGCAGCACTTCGACTTGTTGGATTCACTATTTGATATGTGGTGAAAACCGTTACCACACAACAGCTTGTATGCCCCGAGTAGGGCAGGGCAGCACTTCGACTTGTTGGATTCACTATTTGATATGTAGTAAAAACCGTTACCACACAACAGCTTGTATAATATAAAGTAATGCCGAGAGATAGATATAGACTAACAGTGAACTACTTCTGCTGTTTCTTGCGTGAATCTGATTCCGAGCTTTATCATATTTCGATCGGATAAATCCGAGCCCACACGCAGACTGACCCTTTAGTTCTGCCACGAAGAGGCGTTTCGAGTGCGTTTCTTGGTGTTTTGACTAAATCAAGCATCAAGGGCCTTCAAAGGGCTGGCAGAGTAAGCTGAATTTTCTTTATGTAGCCACCATGAGTCGCGAACAGAGCCACACAGCTTCTGCTACACCATGCATGACGGTATGTAGATCCGAGGCCCGCAGACCGACTGTCCTTGTGTGTATAGTCTGATCGTGGAGAGACTTTCTGACAGTATTCTAGTCGTGAAACACGGTGTCGTTGTCTTCGTCATTCAATACCTCGAAGGCTATTATAATGCTACCACTTGTTGCTGCAGATCACTCTTATCTGGTTGGTAGAATATTAGTAGTACGCGATAACATATTGAACTAACAATTTGACAGTAAGAAATTTAGGAATCGACTTTAGACTACAAATTAACAACATATACCAGGTACCTGGTATGGCCTTTATGTCTAATCGCTGGTCCCTCATTGGCCGGTGATCGTACATGAAATTCCCGTCATCTGGGGACGATAGTGTCCTATCCCAGGATCATAATCCATTCACACGTATTCAACTCCGACAACCCGCAAACGAACACGGATATCGTCAGGATTGATATTTCCCCGTACGGTATGAAAATCCTCAACCCAACCGACCGGCTGATCTCTGATTAGCTGAAGGTCGTATATTACAGAGCCAGCTCCACCCGGGGACGGTAGTGTCCAATCCCCGGTCCAGAGGTAATTCCACATCTCTAACCGTTAGACGGATCAGGGAACAAAACCGACTTCTCTCGGGTGGTCACCGCCCCTCACTGTGTGGGAAACCCAATTCCGTTGGCTAAAATGGTCGATTGGTTCGAGCTCCACAGCGCCTCCCCACAGCGCCTCCCCGCGCTAGGAGGATGTTAGAGGCTCACCAACTAATGGGGGACAGTTCCGTTGCACGCGTGGTTGAGATAGGTCCCCATGTCCCGTTGAGAAATCCTCCGAATAACTACAGCTCCTCAAACGCGGCAACTATAACGATGATCTCCCGGGTCGATACCTCCCCGTATGGCGTGTTAACCCCGATCCCATGGGCTTATTCGTGATTCTGGTGGGCTTCGACCCAATATAAGCTCACTGTAGTTTGGACCGAATAGGTCTTCTCGCTTACGCCTCACACATGGCAAAAATTCGGAATGCGACTGCAATTCGACTAGTTCATCTTTGCACAATAGGTCGCACAAAATATCGATTTCGGGAATATATGAGGTTCGCGTGCCGAGCAAGCACACTCAAAATGGGGGCGAGAAACACTTGTCAACAACAGCATCAAACGCAATATAAATGGACGAGTTAGAGGTATTTGTATTCATGATTTAAGCCCCCCCGGTTACAGGCACAATTCCAAACAAAAATAAGGTGTTCAAACAAAAACGACAAATAACTCAGTGGGACCAAGACTGGCACAACATTTCGAGCTTAATAACAGTGGAAAAAAGCCTGGAAAAAGGCCAAACGAATGCGTGTCTGAATCCGCTAATAGTCGAAAAATAATAGAATAGTTACCCGCACATAATCACCTCTTTGTCGCTTTTGCGACACCGAGGATATTCGATAAACATCTCGATTCCATTCGCTAATTGTAAAATCCTAACCAAGCTCGCTAATATTTTCGCGGGTTTTCTTGCATACTACTCGCGCAGTGCAAAGATTCGCCATGCGACCGCAATTGTTTTAAAACGCTCGACCTCATGATGACTATATATATTTGGTACCCAGACCGTCTAAGATGAAGCCATTCGGGACTTGAGAGCGGTCAAATCGCCAGGTCCCGGCATACTAACAGCCATATATTGCCCATAATAAAATATGAGCAATGAACGCCTGCTTTGTCTTGTCAGAGTGAACATGAATCGGAATACACCCACTGTACCCTGCTGTAATAACTTGTTGGTGCAGCTTGTCTAAAAGGCTGTTCTAATATTGATATAAAATTTTTTCCATCCCATTTATTGTCCTTGCACTACTCTCACCCTCCCTTCCAGTGGTATAACTCCGATCCGGGGTCATAGAGCGGGCCCTCATGCCCCCCACTAAGGTACATGCCTAATTTTCATCGCGAGAATCCAGCATTTTCTTTCCTCGTCGAGTCGCGTCGATTTGTACCAACCAACGCCACTGGGTGTTCTCAGCAGTTGTTAGTTGAACTTTTTCCTCTTTTTCTTCAAAGAAACAAGTCAAATCTCTCACAACGGTGGGAATCCAACTCAAGGACCAACGCTAGTAGTACCCAAGGGTAACCGCTAGACCACTGGGGCGACTGCCGCTATATATATCACTAGAGATGAGCAATCAGCCTCAAGCAGCAAGGAGCACGTTAAGTAGGAAGCAACCCAAAATGAAGTTATGAAATTCTTCTAACGACGTCAGCTGTGAGTTAGAAGAACTTTGGGTTGATACTCAATTCTTCTAGTTGCGTACTACAACATCGATCGCCCTTCATCATTTTTAATTTACGTACCACCACGACCGCTTCAGCAACGGAGACAAGCGCCACAGCAACAACAACAAAGCACGGCTTCCACACCGCATATGCTTCTCCCAATAGTCTTCTCGGGGAAAAAAACATCCGCCGGTGCGACACCGGGACGAATGCATTCCACTAGTTTCTTCTGTGGATACCGTTTATCACTACCTACGACCTTCGCTTGACGCAGCATAACATCAGAAGCGATTTGCCCCCGGTTTTAGATGTCCAAAATTTATTCCCTGGTTTTGCACACCCTCCCTGTACCGTAAGTCAGACAAGAAGCGTGTGCGTAATATAGCATAATCGGTGGGTACTTTTACTCGTACCTATATTACTTGCACGAGTACAAACTATGTCGATGTGCCCGAACTAGCATAATACCAACCTCGAGGCCTGGGACGCAATCTCTCGTAATGCTGGTCTGTGGCATTTTCTGGGGTAGTAATCGTAATCACTACGTACCTCCTCGTTTTAGTCATGCGTGCGATTGCCTCATATATCCATGTACATACGTGTCAACCAAATTCAATATACAAATGCACGATTATAATACCTACCGCGGTACCATGGGAGATATTTTTCAGTAAGTATTACTCCTTCACCGACAAAATATGACAAGAATTTGAAATTAATGTCCAGCCAAGATATATTTTTCCAACCTCTCCATACATCATTATCCGAAGAAAAACTGGAGAGTACCCTAAAAATACTAGGTTTCGCCCATTTCTCCCTTGGCTCGCTCAGCCTATATCCGCGTTCAGGTCGAGGTGCAGAACGGATGAGACGGGGCGAGCAACGTTGGAGCCGCGCTCGAACAAAGCGATTTGACCGAGAAATTCCAGTTCCGAGAATCCCATTCTGAGGTCGAGGCGGAACCAACCCCTGACCGAATCCCCGTTCTGAAAAAACGTATCATCATATATATGTATATTCACGTATTTGTCGCTTACGCAACACCGATAACATTTGCAGAAAATCTTGTTTTCATTCGCTTATTGGGCAAAACCTAAGCTCGTTGATATTTTCGCGAGTTTTCTTGCTTACTACTCGATTACGGCAGAAATTCGCCATGCGACAGAAGTTCGTTCAAAACGCCCGGTCTCATAATGAATATATACAGTTGGTACCCAGAGCGTAAAAGATGAAGCCATTCGGGACATAATAAGAACAGTCAAATCGCCATGTCCCTGAATACTACTGCCATAAATTGCCCACACCTCGGAAAAGAGTAATGAGCGCCTGCTCCGGATTTTCACAGGGTAATTTTGAATCCGAACGTACCTCACTTTACTGCTTTAATTACTTGTTGGTCACGCTTGTCTGAAAAGCTGTTCTCCATCTTGTATCAGTTCTTCATTCCATCCCATTTTTTATCTATGCACTGCTCTCTCCCTCCCTCCCTCCCGGTAGTATAACTAAATAGTATAACTCATATCAGGGGTCACACAGGGGGGGCCCTCCTGCCCCCTCCCCACTACGTACGGTGCATGCCCTAGTTTTAATCGCGAGAATAATTCAGCGCTTTCTTCCCACGTCGATTCGCGTCGAATGGTACCTACCCACGCTGCTAGGCGTTCTCAGCAGTAGTAGTTAGTTTATCCATTTTTTTTCAAATACAGTCAAGACTCTCACAACGATGGTAATATGAACTCCATGACCAACGCTAGTAATAAAAGACGGTAACAACTAGATAGACCAGGAGGAGGCCGGCTTTATATAACTCACTAGAGATGATCAAACAGCAATCAGCAGCAAGGAACATACACTTATCACAGAAGCAACATTAATGTTTTGTCAGGTACGTACCAACACAACTGTCTTTTTCCAGTTGGTCGCGGTAAATGACAAAAACAGCAACGAACAACGGAGAAACAGAGGGACCACACCAACAGCAAAGCATCCCTTCCACACCGCCTATACTTCTCCATAGGGTCTTCTAGGGGCAATGAACCACCCGCCGAGGCGATACCTGGACGAGCGCATGCTACTTGTTTCGTACGTGGATACCGTTTACTGCTACAACTACGATCTTCGCGTGGCGCCGCTTAACTACAGCAACGATTTTCCCCGTTTCGTATGTCGAAAAATTATTGCCTGGTCTTTGGTACACCCTCCTCATCCATGCTCGAAGACAGACAAAAAACGTGTGTTTAATAGATCAGTGAGTGTGTGTGCTCTTACTCGTACCTACATTACTTGCACGAGTACAAACCGTGTCGATGTGCTGACACACCACCCTCGAGGCCGGGGTCGCAGCCACCCGTAATGCTGCTGTGTGGCTTTTTCCGACGCAGTAATCGTGTTATTGCCTGCTAGTGTCAGTCATGCGTGCGCTTGCCACGTCTATGTCCAAGTACGTACGTACCTACCGAAATCCAACAACCAAAAGCACTTTACCGCTATGATACTCACGGCGGTACCGTAGGGGTGCTCTTTTCGGTAGTCGTAAGTACTCTTCGTTTTGGGACAAAACAGGACGCCAATTTGGAAACAATGTCTCGCCAATTTTTATTTTATCAACCTCTCCTGTACATCAACATCCGGAAAATTTATAGACTAGACACTGCCGTAAAAAAAAAAAAAAAATGGAGCACTTCTCAATTGTCTCACTCAGCGTCTATCCGCGTTCACGTCAAGGTGCAGAACGTATAAGGCAGAGCGAGGGGCGTTTAAGCCGCTCCCCGAAGATGGCGCTCGAACGAAGCGATTTGACCCCAGAAAAAATCCAATTCCGAGAATCCCATATACTGAGGCCGCGACGAAAGACACTCCTAGCCAAATCCCTGTCCTCTCACGAATAAGAATCATCGTATAGACTATACAAGTATTATATATATATATTGGTTGGCCTTGGTTGGCACCGACGCTTTGAAACATTACATGTATGTTGGGGTTGGCGTCAGTCTTGGGTTGGCGTTAGCTGGCAACCACACGCGTCGAACGCCTTACGGCACTTCGCGCTTGGTGCAAGCAATGTCTGCCTCTTTGGTAAACCCCCGACTTGCTCCGCCACGGCATGGTGGGGAGGTGAGGGTCTGTGGTCATAGGACTAGGCCATGCACGCACTGAGCATACCCCCCAACCCCCCCAACGCACAAGCACCCCTCCTCTCCCCTTCTGCCTTACCTATATTGAAAATATGCCAGAAAAACACTGCCCCACAGCGCGCATCACCTCTTCACCTTTCGAGCCATCCATGAGGTATCTCCAATTCGTTCAGTAGACTATATGGTTTCAAAATGAAAGGTACACTTCAGAAGTGACATCAACCAGAAAAGGATTTACATAAAAACTAAGCTTCGTAAGCTGCGTGTGATACTTCGATCGCGCGTGTTACGGCGTGCGTATACGATATGGTCTTCAACTTCAAATTACCGTCGCCGTGTGTGTGATACATCGATCGCGCGTATTACCCGGTGTATGTGTGTCCCTGGTACAACCTACCAGGTTCACCGTAGTTGCAAGGGGAGTCGCCGGCCTATATCCTTAATGAGGACACACCCCGTGATACGTGCGATCGGACTATCACACACAGCTTGCGAATATGAGTCTCGACAGAATCTTCGATCTGACAGCTGGAGTGTATTTTTTTATTTTTGTAATAAAACATAAAAATGCGTATACATAAAATAGATAGGTACGAGTACAAGACACCAGGTTGGCAGTAACCGGTAATCCTTGTTGTCTTTTAATAGCTGCTACCCTCGAATGCTACCATTAACATTAATGGAAGACTTGCTTCTGGGGTGGGAATAATACCCCACGTTAGCCGACAGTTGATATTGTTTGGAGAAACAAAAAACAGAAAGCAATAAACTGCTGGGGCTGACGTACGTATGGGAGATGTCAAGAGGGTGGTGCTAATCAGTCTGTGCGCGGAAACTATGAAACACGGACCAAATCTGACAGCTGTGGAAGGAAAGGCATCAGTTTATCAAGTGTATCCTTCAAGCCAATAACCGGTGAGAGGAGGGTGGAGTTTGTAAGGCGTGGAGGTCTGGATTTGAACAAGATGGGGCGGGGGGGGGGACCGGCGGGGCAACTCAATCAGAGCGCGGAAGCTATAAATCCTTTAAGGGGGCAGATCTGACCATGGTGGAAGGAATGCATCAGTTTATCATGTATATCCTACAAGTCGTACTCCCAGCTAGGAGAGGGCGGAGTGTTCGATGGGGGGGGGGGGGGGGGGGGGGGGCGAGGGGGATGTCCAACAGACTTAGGTCCCGTAGATATATATTAGTCAAGAGTTTGCTATACGCGTGGTGCTTGGTCTAGGCGATGGTGAGAGTGGTGGGAATGGAGAGGGTCTTCCGGGGGGGGGAGGGAGATATGAATTGGAGCTATGGTGTGGATGGCTAGGATGAACATGAGGTGATACCAACTGCCTGGTAGAGTTTTTTTCTCTAGCAGATTTCGATTTTAGGTGGGTGGGGCGTTTGAACAAGAGGGGAGCGGGTGGGGAGGCGGGGGGGGGCGGGAGGGGGGACGGGACATCTCGATCTGTGCGCGGAAACTATATATCTTTAAAGGGTACATATTGGACGGCTGTCGAAGGAATGCCTTAGTCTGTATCACCTGCCTGTAAATGTATGTTTTGTCAACAGATTTGATGTTAGGTTTGGTATACAAAACAACTTTAAGGTGTGGTATACAATGTGCTATATGCTTCGTAGTGTGTTATTGCACATGGATCGCGAGATAGAACATGTCCATCGATCGATGCGACCATGCAGTTACCATAATCTCACCATGCCGATGTGGGGCTCTGAGGTCGCTAATTGATAGACAAAGATACATATTGCAAAATACAACAAGCAAGGTGATGTGGACATGCAACGTCGTTACGATTGAGCAACGGGGGGAGAAGTGCAAATCCTCAGTGTTTGAAAGGACCCGCGCTCAATTACGGTACTTCGTTAGGCATACGGTACTCCGTTTGGCAAATGTTGGGAGGCGATCATGCAGACGGTAGGTACGAAATACCCCACGAAACAGGTTTGTAGTGTGCTCTACCGCAACTTCAACATATCTGCCTGTTCTTCTTTTTCACATTATTATTGTCTCAAATGTACGATTTTACGCCCATGATTTTTACCATACCGATGTGGGGCTCTGAGGTCGCAAATTTAAAGACAGAGGTACATATTGCAAAATACAGCAAGCGTGGTGATGCGGTCATGCAACGTCACAACCATTGAACCCGCGGGGGAGAGGTGCAAATCGTAAGCGTTTTGAATGGAACGCTTGATGTGCCCGCGCTCAGTTACGGCACTTCGTTAGGCATATGATACTTCGTTTGGCAGAGGTTGTCAGGCGATCATGCAGACAGCAGACAGGCACGAGATACCCTCTGGTAGACTACGTGTAGTCTACCGCAATTGTAACATATCTGCGTGTAATTCCTTTTCACTATATTATAATTATCTCATACTATCTGTACGATTATACGCACAATCGCCCGGATAAAAAACGGGGTAGGGGGGGGGGGGGGGGGGGCAAGGGAAATGGGACGAAGGAGAGCCATCAGTCCCCCCACCCCCCCGCCTCCCCCGTGAAGAACGCCAAGACGTTAATCAACACGCATATTTTCGTGAAGAGGAGATAAAAGGATAGAATGTCGGAACAGTCTGGAGTTTGGCGGAACGGGAAGGAAATGTCCATGAACTGGTAAGTAGGGAGGGGGAGTGGTTCCCATGGAAAAAATGACGGAAACATGGGAGAGTCTCAGCAGCATCACCATAGTACAGCAGCAGCACAGAAGCAGCGAGTATCGGTCACGACAACCGGTAGAGGTTGAAAGGAAGAAATGTCCACGCAGCAGAAACAGGAGCAGCAGTAGCACCAGTAGGGTGAAAACTGGCGGCATGAGGTATGAGGGGATGAGAGCCCTAAAAGGGGGACACCAATCGTGATGTCCCACTCACCCACCCGATTGCTTCACGACCAGGAGGGCGAAAGAGAGACAGAGGGGGGGGGGGGGGCAGAGGAGGGAGGGAAGGGTTGGGGAGATTAATTCCATTTTTTCGTGTTTTGGTTCATCGGAGGGGGGGGGGGGAGGCTTCCGGTTGCTGAGGTTATCTGTTGGGAGTAGAGGGCAGGTCAGCCGCGTACAATAGACGGAATAGGGAACGGGGGAATAGGGGGAGCATGGGAATGAGATAGAGCCGCGAGTTTCCACCCCCCTCCCCCAGGGAAAACGCCATGATATTAATGAACACGCATATATTCGGAAAGAGGAGACCAAAGTGCTTCTTGAACTATGGAAGCCAGCATTTATCATACCTACCTACACTAACTGTTCAAAGCAAATGTATCCTTTCTCCAATTAATTTTTTCATCAAGCATCGCCACCAGCTCGCGAACGGGCCAGTCGCCATCGGGTTCAGACTCTTATAAAAAAAAAAATACGCTCCAGCTGTGAGATCGAAAATTTTGTCGAAACTCATCTTTGCAATCTGTGTGTGATACTCCGATCGCGCTTATTGCGGGTTGTGTGTCTGAATTAAAGATATAGGTCGGCGGCTCCCCTTCCAAGTACAGTGTAGCTATCAGGGTTAACAGGGTGATGTTAGTCAGTCTGTGCGCGGAAACTATAAAAACCCGTTTCGGAGGGGTACAAAATCTGACAGCTGTGGAAGGAAATGCATCAGTTTGTCAAGTGAAACCTGTACGCCGAATAACCAGTGAGGGGAGGGCGGAGGTTTTGAGGACGTGGCGGCCTGTTTTTGATCAAAGGGGGGGCGGGGGTGAGAAGGGGGGGAACGAGTGGGGCAGCTAACTTTGTGCGTGGAAACTATAGATCCTTCGAGCGGATAAATAATACGGTTTTAGAAAGAATGCACCAGTATATCATGGGGGGGGCGGGGGGCGGGACAGGTGGGTCAGCTCAATCTGTGGGTGGAAACTATACATTTTTTTATGGGGATAAATGTGACGGTTTTGGGAAGAATGCACCAGTTTATCATGTATACCCTTTAAGTCGCACAACCAGTGAGTAGAGGGCGGAGTGTTCAAGGGGGTGGGGGTGGGGTGGGGGGGTGGGGGGTGGGGAAGCGGGGGGGGGGGTAGGCGGGGGGGGGGGGGGGGGGGGGGGCGAAATGACTCTAGGTCGCCTTGGATGTAGGGGTTTGACTTACGCGTGGTGCTAGGTCTGAGCGATGGTGCGAGTGGTGGCGAAAAGGAGGGGGCGTTGGGGGGGGGGGGGGAGTGGGAATCGCGGCAATGGCATAGATGGCTCTAGAAAGATAATAAGGTGATGTCCAGTGCGTGGAAGTGTTTATTACTCTGGCGGATTTCGATATTAGGTGGGGCGTTGGAGAAAGAAAGAGCGGGGGGGGGGGAAACATGTGTGGGGGGGGGGTGGAGAGGGGGGAAGGGTTTTCAAGAGTTTTAGGTCACATATAATATTGAAATACACTCCATGTGTGAGATGAAAGATTTGGCCAAAACTCATCTTTGCAAGATTGTGTGATCCTCCTATCGAGCGTACTAATTACATATGTAGAGGCTTGCTATACTCGTGGTGCTACGTCTATGCGATCGCGCCGGTGGTGGGGAAGGAGGGGGCGTTGGAGGGGAGGGGGTTGAATAAATGCTACGTCATGGATGGCTAAAAATATAATGACGTGTTATAAATTGCGTAGAAGTGTGTATTTCTCAGGCCGATTTCGATTTTAAGTGGGCGTTTGAACAAACTAGGTGGCAAAAAAAGGGGGGGAATAAGTTGAATTTACGTACTTTGTTACTTCGCTTGGCATAGGTTTGGAGGCGATCATGTCGACGGTAAGTACGAAATACCCTACGTATTACGTTGGTAGTGAAGTTTACCGCAATTTGAACATATCTTCCGGTACTTCCTTTTCACATTATCATAAAATTAAAATGCTCTCCAGCTGTGAAATCGAATATTTTGTCGAAACTCATCTTTGCAAGCTATTATTGTCTCAAATATACAATTTTACGCCCATGATTTTTCCCGTGCCGATGCGGGGCTCTGAGGTCGCCAATTCAAACACAGAGATACATCTTTCAAATGAAGCAAGCGAGGTGACGTGGGCATGCCATGTCACCACGAGGGTGACTTCACTTCGTTAGAAATATGCTACTGCGTTAGGAAGAGGTTGTCAGGCGATCATGCAAACGGCCGGAGCACGAAATATCCTGCGTAATAGGTTGGTGGTGTGTTCTACCGCAGTGTGAACATATCGCCTGCACTTCCTTTTGACAATATAAGTATCTAGTGTACGATTATACGCCCTGATTTCTCCCCACTGTTGTCGAAAATTTTGTGGTCCTGTAGACGTCGCGTTCATATCTGGTGGTCTTGTTAGTGTTGCTGCTCATGAAACCATGCCCTAGCGGTGTTCCAAACTCTTGTCTAACTCGTCGAGTTTGAGACCTTTCCCGAGCGAATTTCTACTACCCAACGAGCATCATCCACTACTCGTATTGCCCAGCATGAGTACGTCAATGAAAAAAAAATTCACATACCAGGTACCAGGTACCAGGTACCTTTCTAGCCATCCATGGCGTAGCTTTCATTCATCCCCCCTCCCCCCCTCCATCGCCCCCTCCTTCCTCACACCCCGCACGATTGGCTAGACCCAGCACCGCGCGTATAGCAAGCCCCCACATAAATGATCAATACGCGCGATCAGAGGATCACACACAATGTTACGAAGATCAGTGTCGACCAAATCCTTGATCTCATAGCTGGAGTATATCAATATTATATGTGACCTAAACCTCTTAAAAACCCTCCCCCCCCCCCCCCCCTCCCTTTGTTTTTTCCCCCATGCTCTCTCTTGCTTAAACGCCCCAGCGAATGTCGAAATCCGATGAAGCAACAAACACTTCCACGCCCTGGATATCGCCTCATTATCGTTTTAGACCCGTCCATGCTGCTGATGCAATTCCCAACCCCACCCCCCGCCCCCAACGCCCCCCCTTTCCCCACCACCCGCACCATCGCCTAAACCTAACACCACGCGTATAGCAAACCACTACATCCATGCGACCTAACCCCCCCCCCCCCCCCCCCCCAGCCACATCCCCCCCCTCTCCCCCACAAGAGGCATTTATAGTTTACATGCACAAATTGAGCTGCCCCACCTGCCCCCCCCCCCCCCCCTCCCGCCTCCCTTTTAATCAAAATCGGGCCTCCACGTCCTTAAAAACTCCGCCCTCCCCTCACCGGATATTCGACGTACAGGATTCACTTGATAAACTGATGGCATTTCCTTCCACAGCTGCCAGATTTTGTCCCTCTCATAAACGGGTTTTACAGTTTCCGCGCACAGACTGCCTAACATCACCCTGTTGACCCTGATAGCTACACAGCTGAAGATGCAAGGGGCGTCGCCGACCTATATCCTTAATGAGGACACACAACTCGTAATACGCGTGATCGGAGTATCACACACAGCTTGCAAAGATGAGTTTCGACAAAATCTTTGATCTCACAGCTGGAGTGTATTTCTTTTTTTTAATTTTTTTATTATATTATAAAAAATGAAAATACACTCCAGCTGTGAGATCGAAGATTTCGTCGAAACTCATCTTTGCAAGCTGTGTGTGATACCGATCGCGCGCATTACGAGTTGTGTGTCCTCATTAAGGATATAGGTCGGCGACTCCCCTAACAACTGCAGTGTAGCTATCAGGGGCAACAGGATGATTTTAGTCAGTCGTGCGCGGAAACTATAAAACCCGTTTCTGAGGGGGACAAAATCTGACAGCTGTGAAGGGAAATGTATCCTTTTATCAAGTGAATCTTGTAAGTCGAATAACCGGTGAGGAGGGTCGGGCGGAGTTTTTAAGGACGTGGGGGCCTGGTTTTGATCAAAAGCGAGCGTGTTTGGAGGGGGGGGGAGGGGGGGGAAAGGGGGCAATTTGTGCATGTAAGCTATAAATCCTTTCGAGGGGATAAATATGACGGTTTCGGCACCAGTATATTATTGGGGGCGGGGGGGGGGTTGGGGCGGGGGGGGGGGGGGGGGCGTGTGGGGCAGCTCAATATTTTTGAGGGGATAAATGTGACGGTTTTGGAAATAATACATCAGTTTATCATGTATATCGTGGGGTAAGTCGTACAATCAGTGAGTAAAGAGAGGGTGGAGTGTTCGAGGGGGTGGGGTTGGGATGGGTTGGGGAGGAGGTGGGGGGTGTGGGGGCGGGGGGGGGGCGTGGGGGGGAGGAAGGGCTTCAGGTGAGGGGTTTGTTATACGTGTGGTGCTAGGTCTAGGCGATGGTGCGGGTGATGGGGAAGAAGGGCGCGTTCGTTATTATATTGGAGAAGACGTAAAGTTAGGCAGGGTTGAAGTTTCATCCCACTTTCTTTCCAGCGTTCGCCTTGTTTATGGGTATGGTTCGTATCGAGATTTGGTGCTTTGTGTTTTGCTTGCAAGCAGTCGCCTGAACCACACGTTAACGATATGACGTGACATCTCGGCAGCTGTCAAGAGTAACCTGCGATACCATATCGAGTGTACCTTAGAAAACTCCGGCACACAAGGTTCACAAACACACATCAGCTGTGACCCAACGATTCCGTTTACGATTAGGCGTTTCGCGCGCGAAGTCCGCGCGGAACAGCCAGACCCGGCGCTATACGAGTCCACCACGTGATTGAAACGGCTGTGCGCCAAGTTCAACGTGATTGTATCACTTGGCTGCATTGCCGTCGTACTGTGGAAACAGTGAATGCCGCAATGCCGATCTGACACCTACCAGCCAATCATAGCAAATTCTGGTGGCGTACCGTATCACTGCTCAACAGGTTTGCTAATTTTTCTACGGCATGTGGAAGCTGTCACTGATCTCGGCCTGGAGTACAGCTTGCTAAATCACCCACGTTCCTGCAATGGTCACCGACGGCAGATATCAGGTCGGGTAACGTTTCCACTCTTGATCAGGCGCTGCATGCACTAGGCTCGCACAGAACAGTCCGAATCGGCGCGGCATGTGAACGCCTTGAGTCTAAGGTGTTGGGCCCCACGGTGATAGGTTAGACTGGGTTGCGTTGCCGCCGTGATGTTGAACCAGTGAACGCCACCACATGGATATGACACCCGCACATCGATAGCATCGAAACCTGTTCATGCACCGTGTATGGATGCACGGTGAATGAATAGGTTTCGATGCTGAAACAATTTCCGTAGTATGTTCTCCCCATCCAACAATGTACCGGCTGTGACAGCGCTGCTGATGTTGAGTACACGAGGTCCTGTGAAATCACTCACCTTCCAGAACTAGCCGTGGACGCAAAAGGTGACGAAGTTGCCGACGTCGGTGACTAACTAGCTCAGGAACGCCCGTAGTCTAAATCTGGTACTCGTCTTCTACACCAGTCAGAGCATGAACATTTTGTAGTTCAAATCACGAAATGGTTTGAGCGTCGACACGGCGCTCTACCACCATTCTCTCTGCTTGGTACAGGGGTGCTATATCCCTGTGGCTGCATTCAACCAATCGATGACACGACGGGAACGCAGCCACCCGATACCAATACTTGTAAAGTGATGGTTTTCTGCGCGCGGTTTTGACCTTTTTATGTTTGCAACAAATTATTTTGATACGGATACTTATATTATAAAAATTAAAATACACTCCAGCTGTGAGATCGAAGATTTCGTCGAAACTCATCTTTTTTTTTTTATATATGTTTTCGAAGAGAGCCGGTCGCCACGGTGGCGTATCAGGTTATCCTCAAGTCTGGTACAGGTCAGTCTCGTAAGTTCGAGCCCCATCCGGGTGCATACTCGTATAAGTTCGTTGGGATTTTTTCATGTGCACAAATTGACTTGCGGAAAGCGCAACAGCGTGAGTTAGAAACACCCGATGAAATATCGACGAGCAGTGGGATTGCTGACCTATATGCGCGATAAACATTGAAGGCGAGAACCGGGGGAAAGTACGGAGGGACGACACCTGTGACCACGGCTTGTCTAGGAGGTAGAAAAAAAAGTGTGAAAAAAAAAAAAAAACGAAGAAACCCCGCTTATCTTCTTTACTTTCCTTTGTTTCTTCTTTCCCAATTGACTTGCGTCTGTCGTGCGTGTATGCGTAGTGATACGTACTAACGTGCAATATATACGTGGTAATCTTCCTTGGGTGGCAAGCGGTTACAGTCGTTTTTTCCAGCCGCGAGTAGTGTATGCACCAGTATGGACCTCCAAATCGTAGGCTGACTTCAGATTTCACCTTTTATATGTTTCTGGTGGAGGCATGAATTGCGTCAGCTGCGATATACAGTAATGGGCCCCCTATAGTGCACTTTCAATAGTGCATCCGCCCGATATAGTGCAGGTAAAATATCTGCGCACAGACGGCGCCCTCAATTGTGCAGGATCTGCACTATTGAGGCAGATACCCGATATAGTGCAGGTTGGGCACCGCGGTGCCCCGCAATAGTGCAGGTGGAGAAACATTCACACACACGCCATCAAAAGAAAACAAGACACACACTCACGAACAGCGGATAGACGCAACACAAACGCGGGCGCACGTGCTGCTGCAGACCCGAAGAGCTGTACGCAGCGCAGAGGCGCACCATGCGTTGTGCGGACGGTGAGCTGTGCCACCAACCAGACAAGACGCCGCAAGCCCCTCATGGCTACGTCTGTCATGGAGAATGTGGCGGGCGGCTCCACGGCAACTGCGGCAGCATGGTTGGCGACATCGAAACAAGGCGAATCTGCTGCTCGTGCGTCGCAAGAGCTGGCAAGCGCAAAGAGACTGGCAAGCGCAAAGAGATACCAGCTGCGGGTGCTGAGGGTGCTGGGGCGGGACCATCTCAACGCCCGACGAAGAAGAAAGGGGGGAGTGTGAAGGCTTCGTGTGGTGCTCGTGCGCGGGTGGACATCAATGGGAAGCTTGACATCCTCAAGCTGATCGATGCCAAGGTCTCCTACGCGCACTTAGGGTTCGGGGTTAGGGTAAGGGTTAGGCTTAGGGGTCAGATGAATTGGCACGACGGAGTGAGGTTGCGCCTGGCTGGTTGTGTGTGTTGGTTCTTGCTAAATCGAAGCAGGTGCGCCAGGGAGACATGAGGGTTTTGTCATCACGTAATGATGGCAGGGGCCAGCAGTACATTGTTGCTCGTGTTTTTGCAGTGGGCTTTCTGTCGTATTTTTTGATACACATAGTAAGTATTTTTCTATCATCCAACATGGAGGGAAGGCAGGCAACGAGGACTGAGAGTTAGCTTCGTCCACTATTAATCCACAATCTCGATCCATTTTGTACTCTGGTGGCCCCGCAAAGCGTGGACGCCACACTCACAACGTGAAGTCGAAGAGTGCCTCAATAGTGCAGAACCTGAACTATATTGAGGAATATTCGAAGCCCCAATAGTGCAGAACCTGCACTATCGAGGGCACCCTTTTCAGTAGTGCAGGTGCCTGCTATAGTGCAGGTAAATTCTCACAACAGACCCCTGCACTATATAGGGCCCACTACTGTAGTACAAAAAATGGTTTATATGCGAGTTAATCTGAGAAGAACAACAATATGTGACCTTTTCCTCATCTATCTACCAAAACCAAACCCATACCACCAGGTACGATGTGTGTGTTCTTCACATTAAACCGTTCTTCTACTCGTCGACATCCAGCACACCCAGTGTCCGTACTGATTCTTCACCCTAGAAAGATCAGCTCTGTGGTCACAAGCTACGACACAGAGGTAATGCATCGTAATGCATTCGACAACGCAATGTCATGCCCTAGTACTGGGTACGACAGGCACAACATACATACGTCAGCAACAGAAATACATTGGAAGAGATAATACGAAATAAACAAAAACAAAAACAAAAACAAAATAATAATAAGAAAATATATAAAAACAAAGATAAAAAAAATGTACCAGGTATACCATAAAACGTCATCATACCAATCAATTGTGATTAGCCTGTGAACACAATGGTTGTGTAAAGGCTCTGTCTTCTATGCGAAGAGATGCAGAGGTGGCACCGAAGTGTCTGTTAAGATCACTTGTGATAAGAAAGAAAAAGGATAGTTTGGAAAGGGCGCTTGAGGCAAAAAAGAGAAGAAGAAACCAGAGAAAGAAGGAAGAGAAGGAGAGTTGGGAGAATGATCATGGTGGGTTGCATCACCACCTGATCATCACGGAACAATCCGAGGACCAACGCCCGAATGGGTAGGGTGGACCGTAACTGGACCAAGTCCGGCGGAAGGCCATCTCCCATGGCCAGGGGTTTTGTTAGTGGGTGAGCTTGCGCAAGTCCCACACTACCCGGAAAGATGACATTCCGGGTGGCTATCTCCACCGAAACTGACCCTCAGGGGACAGGCCGGGTCGACATACACACGCACCCGTATACAACGGCAGCTTGCGCTGCCGGGGTTGTAACGAAGACCACTGATAGGGACAGCTTACGCTATACCTACAGTGGGACCCGAAGGGTGCGCCATCTAGCGTTGGGCTGCGAAAGCAACTGAGTTAAATCGATACACGACGCGTATGAAAATACGTGGAAGTGTGGTGAGCTAAAGCTATATTTTTCCCCATCCGCCGGAGGATTAAAAAAAAAAAAAAAAAAAAAAAATCACGGAACAATGCCCATAATACGGTAGAATACCGGGACAACGGGACAACCTTAACATACACTAATCTAGGTTTACATCTAGGTTACACCGAAGATTCAACGTAAGATTCAACTTAAGACTCAACTGCATATCTTATTCGTGCGAATAGACTGTGCATTAACTTAGATTTGAATCCAAGGTTCACACTTTTAACATCAATACCGTCATCTTTTCCTAAGACCGAAATCAAAAGTCATGTTTTCGGCAGTAACTGTAACCATGTTTCCTTAATTAATAACTCCTTGGGACTGAGGGAACATTGACGATTGAAAATGAACCAAAGTGCAACCTCATATCATGTACAACAGAAAATCACACGCATAAGTTCTGTAAGGTTGGTGGATTCCGAGCAAGGGTACGGGAGTCTTACAGAAACCCCAGAAGTTTCGGGTACGGGTATGAAAGTGTTACAGAACTTCCAGAAGTTCCGGGTATTGTGGCACGGGCGTACAGAATTTACAAAAGTTCCGGGCGGGTACGGAAGGTGCTCTACCCGTACCCTTCGTATTGTGGCACGGGATGTACACAACTCACAGAAGGTCCGGGTACATGTATGAATGACTTACAGAACTAACAGAAGTTCGAGTACGGGTGTGAAAGTGTTACAGAACTACCAGAAGTTCCGGGTGTTGTGGCACGGGCGTACAGAACATACAGAAGTTCCGGGTACGGGTATGAATGCCCTACATAACTTACAAGAATTACGGGTACGATTAATACCCGGGTAAATGCATACCCCTTCGGGGGGAAGTTCGATTTGAAGTGGGGGATTCAATCCATCTTGTACGTATGGATGGCATGCTCGCACTGGGCCAATATCTCAGAGGCAATGTGTCGTTGCTTAAAGGGAGTTATGAAGTATCGACAAAACCACCACTCACTGAGAGAGGCTATATATCTTGAACCTCAATGAGTAGCGACCGGGGCAACACCCGCGATCATGCTGTACATTCATTTTTCTGTTGGTTTAACTGACTCGACAAGATATGACATCATAATATAATGCATAATAATACACTCTTTGGGTTATTACACCTGAATAAACGCATGTGGGCTCCCCGGGTATTGTAACAAAGGTGTACCCATGCCCTTATTGTTTGTGCCACAATCTTACAGATGTCGCTGAAGTTCCGGGTTAGGGTATGGAGATCTTACAGAACTTACAGAAACTCCGGGTACGGTACGGATGTGTGACAGACCTCACAGAAGTTCCGGGTTTTGTGGCACGGGCGTACAGAACTCACTTACGTTAGCAAAAAAATATACCCGTACCCCGGGCGTTTGTGGCACTGGCGTACGGAACTTTCAGAAGTTCCGGGTACGGGTATGAATGTCATACATAACTTCCATAAGCTCGGGTACGGGTATGAATGTCCAGCGGAACTCGCAGAAGTTCGTTGTACGGGTTAAATGCCCCGGGTATGGTTTGTGCGTACCCTACAGAACCAACCTTGGAAAGTTCTGTTATCACAGGTGAGGGCTATCATATGCTCGGCAAACATCACTAACAATCGCTCATCCCTTATAAAAAACTCCGGAAAAAAAATAGCATTATATATATTTTCGGTATTTTAGCTTAATAATGAATGAGCACAGAGCAAGCACGACAAGCAGTTGCCGGGAAGGGGGGGGGTGACCGACACAAGCATTTGCCATACACAACTACAAAACTTTCTGCCCTATTATTGTAGCTACCATTCCATACTTAGAGCAGAGTATTTACCGCACATCGCAAAGAACAAGTCAATGCTATGATGTGACGTCAGAAAACAACGCTGCGCCGTAATTTTAGGAGTACATCGCCTCGATTTTCCAACAACACCAATAATAACAGCAACAACATTGCCCTGCTCTATTGCTATTGAAAATGGTGACAAAGCCCAGTCGCGAAAAAAGGCAGTGTACATGAACATTTTGTGACCTAGTCCGGTCCGAAAGGTGGGACCGTCCTCCAACGCAATCAACCACGTCGTGCCGACCTCAGTTCTGGCCCAGACGCCAACGGGCTCAGCATCGGACGTTCCCACGGAGCACGATAGGTGCGACTCGTAGTTCAGTTTCACAACCAAACTGTCGCGCCGTCCCTTGTCCGCCCAAAGCCTTCCCCAGCTGACGGAATATCCGTTCTCGAACTCAGCGGGGGCTGGCGGCAGCCAAGCAGGCGGTGGGGGCTCCAGCTACTGCAGCTGCTGATCCTGCTGTTGCTTCGTTGACGGCGGCCAGTGCTCCTCCTGCCCTACCTGCTCCTCATTCTCCTCCTTCACAAACTCCGTCATTCCGTTGTCCCCGTCAAAAGCCATCACTTACTCCACCGTAATTAACCACTTTTGCTTTTTCGTCATTAATTGATATCCCCTTTTCATGGCCCCAGCAACGTGAACCTCGTCCTGCTCATCTCCGCCACTTCCGCCCGGCGGCGACAGCAGGAGAACTGGCTTTGCTGTCACCTACTGCTGCGGTGGTGTCGACGCCCTGCGGAGGCTGCGGGGTTTCTGGCTTTATTTGCCGTAGCAACGCCCTGCAGACGCTGCGGCGTTTCTGGCTTTCTTTGCCGCTTCTGCGTCGTCTTCCAACCAACCCGACTAGGGTTGGTTTGCGCAAAATTCCTCCGATCGCTTTTCCTCCAACGACCACGCTACTAGGCCATTTCATATACAGCCGGATTTGTCAGTCGAAAACGGCGGTTTTCGACTGAAGCCCAAATCGGGCTTTCTTACACAGTCAAAAAAGGTTTTTCGACTCAACTTGTTCGACTGAGTTTTACGACTGGGAGATCCAGTCGAAAAACTTGACTTTTTCGACTGGATCTGTCAGTCGAAAAACCTAGCTGAAAAAGCTTTAGGCCTACACCTGTTTTTTGAACCTATCGCATCGATCATCCCACCACAAAACACACACCCACACGCCCACGCACCCATACCAGGTACCACAGAGCAGTATCATACAACGGCGTCTGTGCTGCCTTGGCTGTCACTGCTGTTGATTCTCGCCGCAAGTCACCGTGGCGCACTCCTAACTCCGCTCGCCAGCAGCGTGTACCACAGGACAGCAGTAGCGCGCGTTATCGATGCTATTTTGCCAACAACGGCTACGCCTGCTGTAGCTTTGGCGGCTCTCGGCTAAGTACAACGCCACGAACGTAACTTTCGCGGCTTTCGGCTAAGTCCAACGCCACCAACCCGCTTGGACGAAGGTTCGCCGCGCGTGAAGCACGCGTTGCTCGCGAAGAACGCGCGAATCACAGAGCTGCCAACGGGTTTTCGGGTGCCATACAGCAGTACTCCTTCACACCTACCGCCTCTTGGGAGAGCACAAAAACTGAAAAATCCGCTCGACTGACGATAAGAAGGACCAGAAGAATCCAGTCGAAAAGGACGGGCCGTTTTCAACTGGCGGAATCCGACTGTACAAGAAATGGCCTTGACTGAAGCCTGTATTTTTAGTTGATCTTGCTACTGTTGCTCTTGGATTCCTTGCCTTTGTTGCCATTTCAACTGGCCGGCTATCTCTTGGAGAATTCCCTTTAGGAATTGTTGAGTCGTCTGGAGTGCAGCGTTCCTTGGGCGTCTGTCCATTTCTCGACTGACTGGCTTCTCTCCACGGAGGATTGCCTTGGCGAGATCCTGTACTTTCAAGGCAACAAATCATGCCATGCGCTTGTCAAAAGAAAGCTGCGTGTCGACCTTGTGGTCCTCGGAGACTGAATAGCCTTCACAGTACATTGGTTCCCCTTCATATCGACTGTAGTCTCCGCAAAAGCCGCTGCAGTCGACGATCATCCTTCCTTGTCTCGAGCTTCTCATAGCGCTCTACGACCAAAGGCATCAAGTCGTCTTGACGAACGATCGCGCTAGATTATAAGAGCATAACCAACTATCCTTATGCCCGTCGTAGGGGGGCTCACGGGGAGACTGCTCTCGGTATCCGACGTGAGACCAACAGGCGGAGAAGATAAGGAGATATGTTTTATTCGTTCATTCACATGAAGCGTCATACTTTTGCACAGACGTGAGGGCCCGCAATGTGACCCGGATCTGCGTTACTACTGGGATGGAGCACGAGAGTAGTGTGAGGATTATAAATGTAACGAAGAAGAAAAAAAAAAAAAACATCTCGGATAGAATGGGCTTGTCCATCGGGTTGCACTATCGCTTTGCCCCAAACAAGGTTTTGGTGGAGGATGGAGATCCTTAAGCCAGGAGCGCTCCAGAAACAAACGGTGTGCATCGACCCGTCATCATTGACTGGCGATGCTCGCACCAACTGAAAAATGTTGTACAGTGGCTAAACTCTGTTGTTGTAGAGAAATGTGGGTACACGAGGAATATATTACGTAGCACATACCCTCCCTACGGTAGGCTTGGTCTTGCGTTTAGGGCAGTTTTGCTCACCTTCCTTTTACAGCGGTTGGAGGCCTCAAATGGTCTTGGACGGCTAGGTCTGGTTCGTCATAGTCCCATGAATTTGTTGGCTAGTGGCTGCTGCTGGTGAAGGAAGTCCCTTCAATTTCCTTAATTCTTCCCGCTGGTGTAGTCTGTACGTCGCAGTTGCTGGGCTATAATATATAATCAACATATATCCTTCATTTAATGAGGACACAAAGCCCGTAGTACGCGCGATCGGAGTATCACACTATATCACACACAGCTTGCAAAGATGAGATTCGACGAAATCTTCGATGTCACAGCTGGATGGAGTATATTTTCATTTTTTATAATAAAATATTCGATCTCACAGCTGGAGTGTATTTTCATTTTATATAATAAAATATTCGATCTCACAGCTGGAGTGCGTGTCTGGTATTTATTTTTATGATAAAAACTATTATTGTCGGGATGAGATCAGGTGGCCACTACTGCTGTGTGCGTCAGATCAAGGTGCCAATCTTCGGGTGGTCACCTTTTTCATTCGTACGTATCGTTAGCCCCGGTGACGTGCCAGGTCGTCCTCGAGCCTGGTATAGGTCAGTTTCGTGCGTTCGAGTTCCCCCCGAGTGCATACGCACGTGTAAATTCGTGGGCATTTCTTCTTGTTGTGCACAAATTGACTTACGGAAAGCGCTATAGCGTGAGTTAGCAACACTCGAAAAATCGACAAGCAGTGGGGCATTGCTGGACCCTATGCGCGGTGAAAATTGAAGGAAAAAGCCGGGGGGAGGAAGGGACGACACCTGTGATCACGGCTTGTCAAGAAGTTGGAACGTTGATTTGTGTGGGTAAAAGAAAAAAAGACGAAAAATCGTTTACCCCGATTCCAACCAACCACGATTATGTAAGAATGTCGGAACAGTCTGGAGTTTGGCGGAACGAAGAGGAAATATCGGAGATCCGGGTAGCATAGCGGGGGAGGGGTGGTTCCAGGGGGAGGGATAGCAAAAGATAGGAGAACCTCAGCAGCAACAACGTAGCACAGTGCTCAGCAGCACACAAGCAGCGAGGATCGGACGCAACACCCGATAGAGGAAGAAGGGAGTAGCGCCCACGCAGCAACGACAGCAGCAGCAGTAGCAGTAGGGAGAAGACGTTGGCAGGAGCATAGAGGTAGAGAGGTGGCACGGGGAGACACCAGTCGCAATCTCCACCCCCCCCACACTCCCCCACGGGGCGGGGGGGAACACCATGATATTAACGAACACGCAAATTTTTGTGAAGAGGAGACCAAAAGTGTAGATGTACGAAAAAAACATATTTAATATAAAAAATAAAAATACACTCCAGCTGTGAGATCGAAGATTTCGTCGAAACTCATTTTTGCAAGCAGCTGTGTGTGATACTCCGATCGCGCGCACTACGAGTTGTGTGTCCTCATTAAGGATATAGGTCGGCGACACCCCTCGCAACTACAGTGTAGCTATCAGGGTCAACAGGGTGATTTTAGTCAGTCTGTGCGCTGAAACTATAAAACCCGTTTCTGAGGGGGACAAAATCTGACAGCTGTTGAGGGAAATGTATCCTTTTATCAAGTGAATCTTGTAAGTCGAATCACCGGTGAGGGGGGGGGGGGGCGGAGTTTTGAAGGACGTGGGGGCCTGGTTTTGATCAAAAGCGAGCGGGTTTGGAGGGGGGGGGGGGGGGGGGCGTGTGGGGCAGCTCAATATGTGCGTGGAAACTTTACATTATTCTGAGGGGATAAATGTGACGGTTTTGGAAATAATGCATCAGTTTATCATGTATATCCTGGGGTAAGTCGTACAATCAGTGAGTAGAGAGAGGGTGCGGTGTTCGAGGGGGTGGGGTTGGGATGGGTTGGCGGGGGGGAAGGTGGGGGGGGGGGGGGCGGGGGGGGGACGAAGGGTTTTAGGTGAGGGGTTTGTTATACGTGTGGTGCTAGGTCTAGGCGATGGTGTGGGTGATGGGGAAGAAGGGGGCGTTCGGGGCGGGGGGGGGGGGGGGGGAAGCAGCGGCATGGATTGCTCTCGACAGATAATGAGGTGATATCCTGTGCGTAAAGTGTTTATTAATCTGGCGGATTTTTATATTTGGTGGGGCGTTTGAGTAAAGAAGAGCGAGAGGGGGGGGGGGGGGGGGGGGGGGGGGGATTTTTTAGCAGGTTTAGGTCACAAATAATATTCAGATACACTTCGGCTGTGAGATCAAAAATATGTAGGGGCTTGTTGTACGCGTGGTGCTAGGTCTAGGCGATCGTGCGGGTGGTTGGAAAAGAGGGGGCGTGGAAGGGGGGGGGGTTCGGGGGGAAAATAATTGAAAACTACGTCATGGATGGTCAGAAAGATAATGACGTGATATCAACTGCGTATAGGTGTTTATTACTCTGGCCGAATTCGATTGTGAGTGGGGCGTTTGGACAAACTAGGCGGAAGGGGGGGGGGGTCGGGGGACTGAGGGGGGGGGGAGGGAAGGGTTGGGTTTTTTTTCGTGAACAAGAGGGGTCAAGGGAGGGGGGGGGGAGGGGGGGGGTGGCGGAGGGCGGGACATTTCAATATGTGCGCGGAAACTATAAATCCTCAAAAGGGGCAAACCTGACGATTGAAGCAATAAGACATCCCTTTATATCATCTGGCTTGTAATGTTTTAGTATTCTAGAAGGTTTGATGTTCGATGCAGCATGCAACCCAGTGTTTAAGTGTAGTAAAAAACGTGTTAAATCTTCATAAGTCGTTGTTGTATGATACATGCATCGAAAGCTAGAATATTTTATAGAATATTTGTAGTTACCATTATTTTTGACATCGCTAATTATAAGAAAGAGATACGTATTGCCAAATACAACAGGCGAGGTGATGTGGTCATGCACTGTTTGTCACCACCATCATACATTATAATAATAGCACACGCAATTAATGTCGAGGGCTACGTAGATACAAAAGTGTACTCTTTGTCTAGTCCACCCAGCAATAGTATTACAAGCGTAAACCACGTTATTTCTCGTTGTTTATTACTCTGTTGTTTTGCCTTCTTTCCTATACTCTTAATAGTCCGAGATTTACGTCTCTGTCTCGTGTGCTGGCTTGCATGGCTTCGTTTGTCGCCTGCGTTCTCATTGCGGTTGGCTAAACAGGATCGTATCACCCCTGTCTGTCGTATTTGGGTGTAAAAAATATTTGAAAAAAAATGGTTCACGTCATTTTTACTCGCAAGCTAAACTCGCCAAAGGTTTCATTCAACCTTGGCGATCTTGTGGACAAGCCGTGGTCGCAGATTGTCTTTTCTCCAACCCCCCGACATTTATTTTTTTTTGGAAATACCCTCCATCTAGCTGTGAGATCGAAAATTTGTCGAACCTCGTATTTGCAAGCTGCGTGTGATACTCCGGTCGTGCGTATTACATGTTGTGTGTCCTCATTAGGGATATAGGTCGGCGACTCCCCTTGCAACAACAGTGTATGTAGCTATCAGGGTCAACAGGGTGATGTTAGTCAGTCTGCGCGCGGAAACTACAAAAAAATAAAACGTGTCTGAGGGCGACTAAATCTGACAGCTGTGGAAGGAAATGCATCCGTTTATCAAGATGTAAGAATGTCAGAACAGTCTGGAGTTTGGCGGAACGAAGAGGAAATATCGGAGAACCGGGTAGCATAGGGGGGGGGATGGTTCCAGGGGAAGGAATAGCGGAAAATAGGAGGACCTCAGCAGCACCAACGTAGCACACCAGCAGCACACCAGCAGCGAGTATCGGACACAACAACCGGTAAAGGAAGAAGGGAGTAGCGCCCACGCAGCAGCGACAGCAGCAGCAGTAGCAGTAGGGAGAACACGTCGGCAGGAGCATAGGGGTAGAGAGGTGGCACGGGGAGACACCAATCGCAATCTACATTTCTGGGCAGGAGAGTGAGACAGATGATGCAGCTTCAATGGAAACAGCAGCAGCAACACAGGAGGGTCAGCAGATTGGAAGGAAGCTCGTACGACAGGAGCATAGGAGAACAGGGATACAGCAGGTAAAACAGTAGTAGTGTCATCGATCACAAGCTACTCAAGAACAGCACACATCGTGGTGAGCGCGTGTTCACTGGAACGAGCTCCACGATATCACCACAGCCGCTACGAGTACTAACCACTAACGGCACTAGTCTACAGCCTTAGCATAGCACTGGCCTTGCAGTGTTATTACTACTAGGATGCTACTATCACTACTACCGCTAATACTATTACGACTACTACTACCAGTACTAGTAGTACTACTGCACTACTACTGCTGCTGATGCTGCTATACTGCACTCTACTACTAACCCTAATTGCTATTACTCGGAGATTACGATACCACTTCATATACTGTTCAGACTATTATTAGCGGTGTAAAGTGTGACTGCTACGGAACGGATGAGGCGGGTGGCAACGGGCGGGAAGGAGGGGGGTCGCTGGGGGGGGGGGACGAATATATACATGTGTACAAGTCGACATTTTCAAAACAGGAGATCAACGGCGCGGGGGGGAGAAGGGGTGGCGAGTTGAGGCAATTAATATAGGAAGGACGGGGCGAGCAGGATAGAGTTCACGACCCGGCCGGGGGGGGACGGGGCAGCGGGGCCGCGAAAAGGAAAGAGAGGGGGGGGTGCGGCAACGGGGCCGCACACAACCAGGTCAGGAAAGAACGCGGCGACGGAGCCGCGCAGAGCAACCACATATTGACGTAAAGCGCGCGAAGAATTTTAGGGGAACAACAGAGGGGAAAACCAGAGGGGAATAGGAACAGGAAGGAAAATACGGAAAGGAACGGGAAAGACAGTGGGTGACGAAGGGGATAAAGGAACACGGGGGATAGGGTGCGCGAGAGGAAGGGGGGAAGGAGGGTACGGGGAAAAAACCGGGCAGGAACAGGAAGGAGAAGCTAGGGGTATCGGGGCGGGAAGGCCGCGAATAAGAAGTACCGAACTGGGAAAAGGGGGGAGCGACGGCGGCCAGGCCGCGAGCTAAAAAAAACGGGGGGGTGCGCGGAGAAAGGGCCATGAAAAAGGGGGGGGGGGGGCGTGTACGGCAACGAGACCGTGCACGACCCGGCCGGGGGGAAGCACGGCAACGGGGCCGCGCAAAGAAAACGGGTGTGTGTGTGCGGCAACGGGGCCGCACACAATCAGGTAGGGAACGAACGTGGCGACGGGGCCGCGCAGGGCGACGGCGGCCAGGCCGCGGGTTTTAGCAAATGGGGGTGCGAGGCAAAGGGGCCACGCAAAACGTGTGGGGGGTGGTGTGCGGTAACGGGACCGTACACGACCCGGCCTGGGGAAAGCGCGGCAACGGGACCGCGCAAATAAAGGGGGGGTGCGTGTGCAGCAACGGGGCTGCACACGACGATCAGTCCGGGAGGGGACGCGGCAACGGGGCCGCGCAGAGCGACGGCGGTGAGGCCGCGGGCTCAAAAAAACGAGGGGTGCGCGACAAAGGGGTCGCGCACGTTCAGGCCGGGGAGAACGCGGCAACGGGGTCGCGAAATGAAAGGGGGTGGGAGTGGGCGGCGATGGGGCCGTTCACGACCAAGGGGGGGGGGAACGCGGCAACGGGGCAGCGCGGGAAAAAAGGGGGGGGGGCGTGGGCGGCAACGGGGCCGTTCACGACCTGGTCGGGGGGCGCGGCTACGGGGCCGCGCAAGAAAGGGGGGTTGTGCGGCAACGGGGCCGTACACGACCTTGTCCAGGGTGGGATGCGGCAACGGGGCCGTGCAAGAAAGGGGAGGTGTGCGGCAACGGGGCCGTACACGACCTTGTCCGGGGTGGGATGCGGCAACGGGGCCGTTCACCACCTGGTCGGGGGGCGCGCCTACGGGGCCGCGCACGAAAGGGGGGGTGTGCGGCAACGGGGCCGTACACGACCTTGTCGGGGGTGGGATGCGGCAACGGGGCCGTTCACGACCTGGTCGGGGGGGCGCGGGCACGGGGCCGCGCAAGAAAGGGGGGGTGTGCGGCAACGGGGCCGTTCACGACCTTGTCGGGGGTGGGATGCGGCAACGGGGCCGTTCACGACCTGGTCGGGGGGGCGCGGGCACGGGGCCGCGCAAGAAAGGGGGGGTGTGCGGCAACGGGGCCGTTCACGACCTTGTCGGGGGTGGGATGCGGCAACGGGGACGTGCAAGAAAGGGGGGGTGTGCGGCAACGGGGCCCTACACGACCTTGTCCGGGGTGGGATGCGGCAACGGGGCCGTTCACGATCTTGTCGGGGGGCGCGGCTACGGGGCCGCGCAAGAAAGGGGGAGTGTGCGGCAACGGGGCCGTACACGACCTTGTCGGGGGTGGGATGCGGCAACGGGGCCGTGCAAGAAAGGGGGGGTGTGCGGCAACGGGGCCGTACACGACCTTGTCCGGGGTGGGATGCGGTATTGTATCATATATATATATATATTATAAAAATTTTAATACACTCCAGCTGTGAGATCGAAGATTTCGTCGAAACTCATCTTTGCAAGCTTTGTGTGATACTCCGATCGCGCGCATTACGAGTTGTGTGTCCTCATTAAGGATACAGGTCGGCGACTCCCCTTGCAACTACAGTGTAGCTATCAGGGTCAACAGGGTGATTTTAGTCAGTCTGTGCGCGGAAACTATAAAACCCGTTTCTGAGGGGGACAAAATCTGACAGCTGTGGAGGGAAATGTATCCTTTTATCAAGTGAATCTTGTAAGTCGAATAACCGGTGAGGGGGGGGGGCGGAGTTTTAAAGGACGTGGGGGCCTGGTTTTGATCAAAAGCGAGCGGGTTTGGAGGGGGGGGGGGGGGGGGAGGGGGGGGGGGGGGGGGAGGGGGGGGGGGGGGACGAGGGGGCAATTTGTGCATGTAAGTTATAATCCTTTCAAGGGGATAAATCTGACGGTTTTGGCACCAGTTTATTATTGGGGGGGGGGGGGGGGGTTGGGGCGGGGGGGGGCGTGTGGGGCAGCTCAATATGTGCGTGGAAACTATGCATTATTTTGAGGGGATAAATGTGATGGTTTTGGAAACAATGCATCAGTTCATCATGTATATCCTGGGGTAAGTCGTAAAATCAGTGAGTAGAGAGAGGGTGGAGTGTTCGAGGGGGTGGGGTTGGGATGGGTTGGGGGGGGGGAAAGGTGGGGGGTGGGGGCGGGGGGGGCGCGGGGGAGGGGGCGGGGGGGGGGCGGGGGAGGGGGCGGGGGGGGGGCGGGGGGGGGGGGGGGGGGGGATGAAGGTTTTTAGGTGAAGGGTTTGTTATACGTGTGGTGCTAGGTCTAGGCGATGGTGTGGGTGATGGGGAAGAAGGGGGCGTTCGGGGCGGGGGGGGGGGGGAAAGCAGCGGCATGGATGGCTCTCGAGCGATGATGAGGTGATATCCTGTGCGCAAAGTGTTTATTAATGTGGCGGATTTCGATATTTGGTGGGGCGTTTGAGTAAGGGAAAGCAAGAGGGGGGGGGGGATTTTTAGGAGGTTTAGGTTACAAATAATATTCAAATACACGTCGGCTGTGAGATCAATGATATGTAGCAGCTTGTTATACGCGTGGTAATATATATATGACCGCATTTCCTCTGTCTCTTTATACGGTTTAGATTCATTTCGCTTATCTATTTCCATTGAATGTTTGTGAACCGCGTTTTCGCGCTTTCCTCTCGACACGTTTTTCGCGAGAAAAAGTTCCCACAAGCACGATTTTTTAATCGGGAGGCTCGAACCCACGATGTTGCCGTTGGTAAAGATGAGATTCTCGTAAAAGGGACGCCCACTTTAGACCAAACGTTATCGTACCACTTTGTTGCTTTTTTTTCTTCCCGGCATTTTTTTCGCCAACCAAAGATCAAGGCAGTGCAGCAGCAGCGCCTATGGTCAAATAAATATATTCAAATTCATTTCGAATATGGAGTTTGTGCAATTTGAGGAGGCAAGAAAGTGGAAGGGGAGAGGGGTTGTATTATAGTGGAAGGCTTTCGGTGAAAGTGCCGTGGGAGCTTGACACTTCCATGCGAGCAGCGAAACGAACTGCAGAGCAACACGCAGACGCAAGGGGAGGTGCAGCGAGCATCGGTTTCGTATTTAGGGTTTGATCGTTTTTTCGCGGGCAAGATGAGCAACGCAGGCAAGCGACGGGCTCGCTTATTTGCGGCGAATGAGGACGACACAGGCCGCAACCGCGAAGAAGCAATGGCCAGCAACAGCGAGGGAAGGGGAGGCGAAGAGGAGAAAGACGGAGAGGGCACCGTCAGCACCGAGGGAGAGGATCTCGGAGCAGGCTCGGGCACGGGCTCCGGCAGCGGCGTAGCTCGAGTCGACGAGCCGCTAGGAAGCAGCGGCAGCAGGCAGACGCCAGCTGAGCAGCTGCTGGAAGCCGTTTTGCTGCTCACAAAAGTCTTGCAACAACAGCCAGCAGAGCAGCAACCAACACAACAGCCGCAACAGCAGCAGCAGCAGGCACCTCTCGTTCAGCAACAGCAACAACACCTAGCAGCACCCTCGGGTGGGCCCGCAGTACAGCAGCAACTCCAGCAGCAGCAACACCTCCAACCAGCACCCCCGGCTGAGCCCGCAGCACAGCAGCAGCCCGCAGCACAGCAGCCTCAGCAGATCGAGCCGCAGTTACCACAACAGCCACCGCAGCTGGCAGGACAACACCCCCAGCAGGTAGTCGCCGGGCAGCAGCAGCATGTCATGCAACAACCGCCTTACGCACAAGCTCCACACCTTCTGGGCATGCAGTTCCCAGGATAGTGGCAGGGGGGAGGGCCTCCGTGGCAGCCACCGTGGGGTGGCGTGGGCGGCCAATTTGGGAGCGTGGAGCACGCCAGCAGTGTAGAAGCCCGTGCCATCTCGGCGGACTCCACCAAGCGAAAAATCAGGATGTGGCAGGAAGCAGGAGCAGCGGCGATGTTTGTGCTCCGAGGTGGTCTGTTTGTGCTGCCATTGTCGTCTAGCGATTTGTCTCATGTGCTCAGGTTCATCGTCGACCCTAACAAGCGGCTCATCGACATGATTACTCCCCCGATAGCAAACATCGACATAGACGCGTTTTTACCTCCGGTCGAGCCGGGAACCGCGGCAGTGCCCCGAGCCGCAGAGGTGCACTTCCAAACGTTCGCCGAAGTTCTGGTGAAAGTGACCCAACAGAGAGCAGCGGAGTCCGCAGGGGGCGTGTCGCAGGGCAGGCGGGACTTGCTGATCGAGGAATGGCAGAAAATGTCCAAGACTCTCACCGCGTACAGGAACACGCATTACAACACACTACTGCCAAGGCAGCAGCAAGTTCGCGAGCGAGTGATTTTCGCGGCCAACAGAGACATCAACGACTTTTTCGGACTGGTTTTAGACGCCGCGGTTCCGGTGAAGACTGCCTTTCCCAACTCCGCCCCGCCGGAAGGGGAGTCCGCCGGGATAAATGCCCCAGCCTTCACGATGCTCCGCGAACTGACATCGCGGGGAAGTTGCAGTTTGCTGGGTCGGATGGACGCATCGCTGGAAGTACCCAGGCTGGGCGGCTCGACGGCGGCAGCAAAACAGGTCAAGAGAAAGGCGAACACAGGAGGGATTCTCCCACCAGCCACGCGGCCGCGTACGGACGGGGGACCGCGGGCGGGTTGGCCTTTTGTTTCGGGCCTGCAGCAGATGCGGACGCCGGAAGGGACTTGCCATTTCGCGTGGCGGAGGCAACAGTGCAACAGAACCAACTGCCAATACTCGCATGGCCCGTTCGTTCAGGACGGTACGGAGGCCCCGGGATTGCCCTGCCCGCCACCGCCGCCGCCGCCGAGGTACCAGCAGCAGCAGCACCACCAGCAGCCACAGCAGCAGCAGCAACAGCAGCTGCAGCAGCAACAGCAACAGCAACAGCAGCAGCAGCAGCAGCAACAGCAGCAGCCTCAGCAACAGCAGCAGCCTCCGGCGGCCGTCGCGAGGTTCAACTTCTCGCACGGGCAGAACCAGGGGAGAGGTGGCGGAGCTCAGTGTACGGGGCGGGGAGAGGTGATGGTAAGTGACAGGGCGGGCCTCGCCTGATGGGGGGCCGGACGGCAAGTGGCGCAATGCGGAGGGTGGAGTTTCGCCGTTCGTGGACACCAGTAAGTCGGTGGGACTGACTGGCGCGCCCCAACCGGGATCGGTGTCGCAAGCGGTGTTCGTGGGTGAGTCGTGTGACCGTAAATGTGCCGAGTGGGTTCTTGACAGTAGGACAACTTTTACTGACCAGCATAGCGGTAAGAAACGTTGCAACGCTAGAAATGATGGTTGTCAGTTGCCGGACTCTGTTGGTAACGAGCCGGAACAGAGTGGCGGTAGGGTCACGCAGCGTTGCCAGGAGAAAGGTGAGTTGCCGAACCCTGGTAGTTTCGATAAAAAATTCAATCACACGGTGCATAATTACGGTGGGCATGGCCAGTCGCCTGTCCGTGATGGTCCCCAGTTGGGACTGTCTAAAAACAATAACGCAAGACAGATTTACTGTGGGCATGGCCAGTTGCCTGCCTTTGATCGTTCCGAGTCGGAACAGGATAGCAGTAAATCTAGACAGCGTTACCAAGGTCATGTCCAGTTGCCTGGCCTTGGTCGTGCCCAGTCGGCGCAAGGCTTGCGAGAGTACTCAAAAGCACCGCAGGGGCGGCATGGTCACGACCAGTTGCCGGATCATGAGTCCCGGGCGGAAAATAAATTCCAGAGTCATGGTCAGTTGCCTAACGTTGGTCGTGTCCAGTCGGCGCAAGGCTGGCGAGAGTCCTCAAAGGCAACCAACTTGAGCGAGTACGCAAACGAAAAATATGTACCCGAGTCGGGGCGACAAGTAGCCCCTTTAGATGGAAAAGAATCGTACTACACACAAGTTCAGACATGCAATGTAAGCAACAATGGCAACAGCAGAATAGCAAAAATCGCTGAGCTGAACGGAAGATGGAATCAAACGAAGGTGTCGATGGCCGCCGAAAACCGCGACCTTGCTAGAACGAAACGAGTCATTCGAGAGATGGCAGGAATAGGCACAGAGCTGTTACATGTACGCGATGGTAGTGTGGGAGACGTGGCTGTTGGAATCGGAGGCACCTTGGTGTCACCTCCTTTCTCTCTCAGCCAAGTGGAACACTATTTTGGGCTTATTAAGGGCTTCCCAGCAATAACGGAGCTCGTAGACATTATCAAGAATGGCGTCCCGGTAAAAACATCGGTCACGGACCTCGACCCAACCAGAGCAATGCAGTATGGAAATCACAGCACCGTGGCAGAACACATGGACGTGGTTTGGAAAAAACTGTATGAAGATATTTGACGAAATCGAGTGCTCGTGTTTGAAAGAGAATCCGCTGCCTCTTTAAAAGGGCTGCGGGTGGCACCTCTGGGGGCGGTGGTCACACACAAGGTCAGAATCATTAACGACTACTCGTTTGAGGCCGGAGCGGCCAGGGGGGAGAAGGGGGGACTGAACAGAGACACACAAACTGAAGATGTACCAAAATGTCTCTGTGGTGACGCCCTCCCCGCACTTCTAAAGGCTCTAACAGACCTTCGAATAAGGTTCCCCAACCGTCGTATACTGTTGGCAAAGGCAGACGTAACTGACGCTTTCAGGAATGTTAGAATTGCACCGCTCCAGAGGCACAGAACTTTTGTTACGTGGTAGACGATGTGTTGGTATCGGATTTCAGACTCACCTTTGGATGGGCAGCCTCGCCAGGGTACTGGGGCCTAATGGCCGCAGCGGCCGAACACGCCCACTGTAACACTACGGTAAATAGCGCCGGTATCATACCAGAAGGGAAGGCCATGATGTCGCACGTCAAAATCGTGAAGCCATGGGAGAACGGAAGTCCAACCCGGATTCCGACCGGAGTAAGAGTTAACTCCCCGAAAAGGGGCGGGCCAAGCGAACCGTTTTTAACGTCCGTGTACGTTGATGATTTTATTATGGCCAGCGTGCAGCTCAACGCTTCAGATCCGACAGCCCTCACAGCGTCGGCTTCTCTCGCATCAGATAACGTAAGATTATTTGGGCCAGGCGAAAAAGGTGAAACTCCAATTCTTGCCCCGAAGAAGAGCACGAATTGGAATTCAACTGTAGATGCTCTCGGTTTTACCATCAACACCCACACCGTGCGAATCTCTGTCACTAAGGAAAAGATAGAAGCGATTAGACTACTCCTAGAACTTGAGTGGCCGAGTAGCAAAACGCATGCAGGCGCGCAGGCCGTTCTCAGCATGGCCGGGAAATTATGGAACCTCACGTATGTAGTCAGAGCGGGAAGATATTTTGTCTGGCAGCTTTTACGTTTCACCGATCTTCACAAAATAGCTAAGTCGAAAAAACGGACGCGGAGAGTAGTTAAACTGGGCTGGGAGTTCCACAATGATATTGCCTTCTGGAAGTGGGCAATCGACCACAACTTGGTTAACGCCGGGGAGTCGCTTGGGGCACCTTTTTACGCACACGTACAACGAACTGCCTTACGACGATACTACTCAGACGCAAGCTTTACTGCAGTCGGGGGGTTTTGCCCAGAGCTCCAGGTGTATTGGAGATACGATCTGAACCACCGGCTGTCCGAGCTTCTGCGAAAACAGGTGGTGACAAAGGGCGAGGACGCAATAACGATCAACTTGCTCGAACTGTGTGGCATGGTAATGACAGCGTACGTGACACAAGTCCTTTTGAAAGATAGGCCGAAAACGCCAGGAGATCCAGTACTGTTGAGAGGAGACAACGTGGCAGCGGTGTCGTGGATTAACAGATGTGGAGGATCACGTAACAGACGTGCGGCCCTATCCATGAGATTACTGGGTAGACTGGAAATCACGAGCGATTGGACCCATGACGCAAAACATATTCCCGGTGTGCAGAATGTGGTGGCTGACGGGATTTCAAGATGGCCAAAAGAACAGATCGCGCGCAACATGCAGCCCCTCGTACACGGGGAATGGAGAGAGCAAAGTATAGGTCAGAGCGGGTGCGGATTTTTCGAGACAATTATACAGCCCAAATTTCCCACAGAGTACATGGATGACGATGTATGGGATGCGATGACACGAACAGCAGAATCATGAACACTTGCTCAAACCCCTCCGAGCAGGATCATACGCGGGAGAGGGAGGGAATGAGGACGAGGCGAAAAGACTGGTTGAGACCCTAGCGTTGGCCTCGGTGGGGGGAAGCACGCAAAAGGTGTACTGGAATAAATGGAAAACGTGGTGTCGTCTCAGGGCGATAGAAGGGAAGGGGGCGTGGCTGTTAGAAAGAGACGGAGTCGATGCGGCAGTTACAGAGCTGACGAAATTCATGGCGTTGCGATGCTTTAGCTTCAAAAACCAGAGTCAGACGGTTCGGGGTTACCTAGCAGCGATCAAGTATTTCCACAGAATGTTTGAGGGTTGGGAATTGCCCACTTCACACTGCATGGTGACAGCAGTAGGGAAAGGAATCGACAGAGCACACGGTAAGTCGGAGGTACGCCCCAAGGTAAGGAAACCTCTGTCGTGGGAACTGCTAACCAAGGGGAGGGGGTGCGTGGCCGGTGTAGAGACCGAAGGATGGGTAGTGTGGTGCGGTCTCGCTTTGTCGTTTCATCTATTGTGCAGTGCCTCGGAAATTTGGCGTTTGGTAATGGCCTGGTACACCCGGACTTTTGTCTGACGAGAAGGGACTTGGTTTTTTTTGCGGGAGCGTCGCAACTGGCGTGGGATGACAGGCGCATAGCGGACAGAGTAGAAGTGACGTTCCGCACGCCCAAGTCAGACAACAAGAGGTTGGGAGCAACGGTTACCAGGACGAGCGTAACGGTAGGGAAGGATCAAGCGACGAGGGGTGTGAGTGGTTACGGGGCCCTAGAAATAATTCTGGACCTGCTAGACCTTCACCCCGAATTGAGCGGGTCAGCACCACTCATGCAGACACGCACGGCAAGCGGGTGGAAGGTTATCTCGCGTGCGGTAGCGACGAAGGCCTTGAGGCGGATGGTCAGTAGTTTGGGGAGAGACCCGACGCAGTACGCCTTACACTCTGGTAGGATTGGTGGGGCTACGCAGTTGGCGGCACAAGGTGCTTCGGACATTCAGATCCAAAGAGCGGGGAGGTGGAAGTCTCTGGCGTTCATGGTTTACGTAAGAGCGGGAGGGGAGGGGGCAGACTTTGTGTCAGAAGCTCTAACAAGGTATGGCGGGGAGAGAAGTAACAAGATAAGTTTCAGAGATATTCAGGCTTGCCCAATGGAGAAAAGTGGGGCCAGGGTTTCCGTTTTTCTCGGCGGTACGGGGCCGAAACGTAAACGTAGCGGGTTAGCCCGAAGGGTGTTTTTCCATGTTCAGTTCTGGGAGTAGGTTATCCCATTGTACCATGTGGGTGGCTTACAGGCAACATTTTACTGCGTAAATTAATTCCACAATTCTTGAGCCAAAATATAACAAATTAATATATTCAAATTCATTTTGAATATGGAGTTTGTGCAATTTGAGGAGGCAAGAATGTGGAAGGGGAGAGGGGTTGTATTATAGTGGAAGGCTTTCGGTGAAAGTGCCGTGGGAGCTTGACACTTCCATGCGAGCAGCGAAACGAACTGCGGAGCAACACGCAGACGCAAGGGAAGGTGCAGCGAGCATCGGTTTCGTATTTCGGGTTTGATCGTTTTTTCCCCACCTTCCCGCCCTAACGCTCAAGAGACGGGGGGGGGGGGGGGGGGCAGTAAGGTTTTTAGTATAATACGAAATATAAGTGTAACATAGTAGCAGAGAAGTGGGGCCAGGGTTTCCGTTTTTCTCGGCGGTACGGGGCCGAAACGTAAACGTAGCGGGTTAGCCCGAAGGGTGTTTTTCCATGTTTAGTTCTCGGAGTAGGTTATTCCATTGTTGTACCATGTGGGTGCCTTACAGGCATCATTTTACTGCGTAAATTAATTCCACAATTCTTGAGCCAAAATATAAACAAAATAACATAATTGTACTTGTATGTATTCAAAATATGGTACGTATCGTTATCGTATACGGTACCCGGTGTACGTCATACGTACATACTATACGTATCGTTCGCGTATATAGTGCCAGGCATATGTTATCGTATGTATTCGCGGAACAATAAAAGAGGCAACAAGAAAATGGCTTATTGTGGCTGGCACCATCTCAGGGGTCAGATAGTGGCGAGACACCTCATTTTGTTGGATTTCCAATCTGGGGAACATAGTGGGCCAACTTTAGTCTCCATACGAGGGGTACACCCTATTTCTTTAGTCTTATGTTGCTGATAAGATTATGAACGAGCAACAAAGTGGTACGATAACGTTTGGCCTTATTACTTGCTGTGTTTGCAACGTTGGTCTCTGTCTCGTCAAAAATCTTGTTTATCCAAATGATTAGGCATAGTCACGGACACTGGTTGTGCTGGAAATATATGCATGGACGGGTGGAGAGATCAGTTTGATGTGCAGAACACCCACACACCCCGCGTCAACTGCAGCAGCAGTACAGCAGTACCGAAAACGTTGGAAGGTCCCGGACGTTTGTGGCTATTCTTGCATGTATGAACCGGGTACAGTTCGTTGGAGAATAATACCAGGTATGTCAATTTCAATTATTATTTTCCGATCGGAATACTGTAATGCAGATCTCGCTATCACATCATCGAAGTCTAGAATTCTTGAACTATTCTCTGTGTTTCATTTCCTGGGATACCGGACAAAGTATTTTTCAAGTTCGACATAATTTAGGATCGCCTAGACCTAGCACCACGCGTATAACAAGCTGCTACATATAACAAGCTGCTACATATTTTTGATCTCACAGCCGAAGTGTATTTGAATATTATTTGTGACCTAAACCTCCTAAAAAATCCCCCCCCCCCCCCCCCCCGCCTCTTGCCCTCCCTTACTCGAACGCCCCACCAAATATCGAAATCCGCCACATTAATAAACACTTCACGCACAGGATATCACCTCATTATCTTTCGAGAGCCATCTATGCCGCTGTGTTCCCCCCCCCCCCGCCCCGCCTCGAACGCCCCCTTCTTCCCCATCACCCGCACCATCGCCTAGACCTAGCACCACACGTATAACAAACCCCTCACCTAAAGCCCATCCTCCCCCCCCCCTCCACCCCCCCCCGCCCCCACACCCCCGCCCCCCCCCCCCGCCCCCACACCCCCCACCTCCCCCCCAACCCATCCCAACCCCACCCCCTCGAACACTCCACCCTCTCTTTACACATTGATTGTACGACTTACCCCAGGATATACATGATAAACTGATGTATTATTTCCAAAACCGTCACATTTATCCTCTCAAAATAATGTATAGTTTCCAGGCACATATTGAGCTGCCCCACACGGTCCCCTCCCCCCCCCCCGCCCCAACCCCCCCCCCCGCCCCCAATAATATACTGGTGCCAAAACCGTCAGATTTATCCCCTCGAAAAGATTTATAGCTTACACGCGCAAATTGCCCCCTTTCCCCCCCCCCCCCCCCCCCCCTCCAAACCCGCTCGCTTTTGATCAAACCCAGGCCCCCACGTCCTTCAGAACTCCGCCCCACCCCCCTCACCGGTTATTCGACTTACAAGATTCACTAGATAAAAGGATACATTTCCCTTCACAGCTGTCAGATTTTGTCCCCCTCAGAAACGGGTTTTATAGTTTCTGCGCACAGACTGACTAAAATCATCCTGTTGACCCTGATAGCTACACTGTAGTTGTAAGGGGAGTCGCCGACCTATATCCTTAATGAGGACACACAACTCGTAATGCGCGCGATCGGAGTATCACACACAGCTTGCAAAGATGAGTTTCGACGAAATCTTCGATCTCACAGCTGGAGTGTATTTTCATTTTTTATAATATCTTTGATCTCACAGCCGAAGTGTATTTGAATATTATTTGTGACCTAACCCTCCTAAAAAATCCCCCCCCCCCCCCCCCCCCCCCCCCCTTTGCTCTCCCTTACTCAAACGCCCCACCAATAGCTTACCCAAACTAAGCCTAAGATCATCAGTGTATTATGCAGTAGTACGCCTATCGCAGAAATTGGGACTGCGTTGACAATTGTCTTTTTTGACCATTGAACATGTTGTTTTTCGCCCCTTTTGAGGCGGGTTTTTGCCCGGGAATTACCCGTACCTAGGAACTCTGTGAGGTCTGCACAACCCTACCTGTACCCGGAACGGCTGTGAGTTCTGTACGACATTCATACCCGTACCCGAATTTTGCATTTTCCTTCTGTCTGTAGGGTGCACACAAAACAAACCTGGGGTATATACCACGAATATTACCCTACAAAGAACTTCTGTAACTTCTGCAGGACACTCATATGACACAACCTTACCCGGAACTCCTGGAAGTTCTGTACGACGGTACAACAAATACCCGGGGTACGGGTACATCATGTGTAATACATACCTGTCCGGAACTCCTCGAAGTTCTGTACGCCCGTGCCGCCACGAAAGCCGGAAGTTCCGGAAGTTTTGTAAGACTTTCATACTCGAGCCAGGAAGTTCTGGAAGTCCTGTAAGACTTTCATACCCGTACCTGTAACTTCTGCGGGTTCTGGAAGACCCGTGCCTAAACACCCGGGGTACGGGTAAATCATGTTTTGTATCTTCGGAACTTCTGCCAGTTATGTATCCCCGTGCCACAATACCCGGAATTTCTGGAAGCTCTGTAACACTTTCCTACCCGTACCCGAAACTTCTGGAAGTTCTGTAATACCCCAAATATACCGTTACTCGGAATCCAGAAACCCTACACAACTTAAGCGTGAAAACATGTTACTGAATTCTGTACGCATGGTTGCGTGTAAGTGTTGTTTTTTTGCACGTGTAAAGTTGAATGCCGTGGTATGTCGTGAGATGCCACGGCCACGCATAAGATGCCATTCGATGCCGTGAAATGTCGTGAGGTCTTTTGAGATGACATGGGATGTCCCCAAGGCATCCCATGGAATGCCATAAAATGTCGTGAGTTTTCATGAGGTGCAATGGGATGTCCCATAGCATCTCATGTCTCATGGATCGTGAGATGCCATGATATGTCCTGCATGGGATGCCGCATGAAAACAAAATAGTATAGAGCATTTTATTGGTTAGGCTTCAACCCTCTATATTGAAGGTATCACGTTGTTTTTTATAGCGTTATTCAGCGCCTCGTGTATATTATTATGAAAAAAACAATACACTCCCGCCAGTGTGAGATCGAAGATTTTGTTGAAATTCGTATTTGCAAGCTGTGTGTGATACCCCGATCGCGGGCATTGCTGGGTGCGTGTCCTCATTAAGGATATATAGGACGGCGACTCCCCTTGGAACTACAGTGTAGCTATATCACGGTCAACAGGGTGAGGTTAGTCAGTCTGTTCGCGTAAACTATAAAACCCGTTTTTGATGGGGACAAAATATGTCAGCTGCGGAAGGAAATGCATCCGTTTATCAAGTGTATCCTGTAAGTCGTGAAACCGGTGATGAGAAGGCGGAGTGTTCGAAGGAGTGGGAAGAAAGGGATTTCCAACAGCTTTATGTCGAATAGATGTAGGGGTTTGCTATACCCGTGGTGCTAGGTCTAGGCGATGGTGCGTGCGGTGTGGAAGGCGGGGGGGGGGGAGAGGAAGAATTGGAGGTACAGCATGAATGGGTAAAAAGTTAGGGAGTGAGGTGGTATCAACTGCGTGGTAATGTTTATTACTTTGGCAGATTTCGATTTCAGGGGGGTCGTTTGATCAAGAGGGAGCGGGGGAAAAAGGAGGGGTTGGGAACACGGGATTAATGGGAGCTACGCTATATCAGTTGCCTGGTGGTGTGTATTACCCTGGTGGAGATTGGAGGAGGAGGGGGCATTGGTGGGAGGGGGGGGGGGAGTGGGGCGGTGAAATGGACTACCGCATAGATGGCTAGAAATAAAACTATATCGTTAGTTAGGGTGCGTGGGACAAACCGGGAAATATTTCGTGACATAAGACGCTGTGTTCATGGCATGGCCACCGCACGTCGTGGCACGACCCTCGAGATGCTGCGACATGCCACGGCATGTCATGGGACATTCCATGCATGCCATCCCATGGGACGTTCTATGTGACGCCGCGAGAAATCAAGATAGTGTGAAACACTGAATAGTTTGCTCCCGGTCACCTCATTTTTTTTCTTTGAGGTATGCAGCAACTGCATTCAGCATGAAGGTAGCATATCCTTCCACCATCCGCCTCTGTCACCCCCCTCCCCCCCTCCACATACACACCAACCCCCTTTCTCTCCCTCTTCCCGCCACCCCCGCCCCACCAAAAAAAAAAATATTTTTCATATTTTGCCTCGGAACATAATACATTGCGTCTATGCCATATACGATTAGACACAATAGCCACGTGATATGGAATGCGTGATTTTGTGCCTTGTGAAGGGCTCCGTCTAATTCGCTGGGCTGAAATATCACAGGATTTTACCTGCAAGAGGTACGGCGCAAAAAAAAACATACAAAATTAGCTGATGGGGTATATCCACAATCTCAACATCGTGAACCCAGTTTCAACCACGGCGTCGAACGGACGCGACACTACTGAAAGGATTTACGTAGAACAAACGCGTGGCAAACGCGATGCATCACGCCTTGATTCCCATCAATCTGAGGTCCTCATCCACCTCATCCACTCCGTTCCGTGCAGTTACGATAAAAGTATCGGACAAAATCAATGAAACGAACAAAACCACCGCTGTATCTCGTACGCTTTTCGTTGCCTTCAATTGTGTTCTGGTTTGCCTAGGCAATCTTTGCTTTTGCAATGGCCGCATCACGCCTCGCTTCCCATCAACGTGAGGTATCCATATTCTCCATACCATTAAGGTTACGATAAACGTGTCAGACGAAATAATACAATGCACACCACCTCCGTCGCCCTTGCTAATTTCTCATTATGTTCAGTTGGATTCTGGTTCGACTAGCCAATCTTGCTTGGCCAACGGCATGTCGATCGTGTCATGATAAACCCGAATGAACCATAATACACGTTAAAAAATGGATCAGAAGGCCACGCAAAAAACATGTCCCGTGCTGTTCCATTCCTCGCTCCGTTGACCGTTCGACCGCCACGTACTATAAATATAAAGCCAGGCTTTACGCTACACCTGCAATGTCAGTGCGACATTCACACGCCACCCTGTACGCTTTACGTTGAAAAATGGCTATTCTATCCTGACCGCACGGGCAACATGCGAGCAAATCAAATATGCCCCTGCAACGATCAAACCCAAAAATCAATCATCTCGAGGTCAACTGGATATGTGGCTATCCAGCATTGGCACTACTGTACTACTAGCAGATCAGAGATGTCTCGTGATTTAATCAATCAAAACGACCATGTCACTTGATCACCGCTCTTGCAGACGAACGATAGTATTCCCTTGGCATGGTATGAATGCATTCGCTAAAGCACTTGCACCGCAAACGTGCGTTAGCGGCAACAGTGGCCATATGCTCGTCGGCGTTGTATGTCAGAAGGGTGTTTTTCCCCTCCTTGCGTGTACATTGGAGTGTGTCGACAGGAATGAAGACGGGCAGTGTATTCGGACATGTACCATGCGGGAGATTGCTTTCAAACTTCGCAATGAGGCGTTCTACTGGTTCAACGACAGCAAAAACGAGTGGCGAGTACGCCGGGGAAACGAATCACAATAATACGAGTAACAAACAGGTGTCGTTATCACTGCACCTAGGTCTAAAGGAGATTGTTTTTGCATATATATATACAACTATTCGTTTCTGGCCAGGCTTACCGCGATTGATACCCACAACCACGCAAGAAAATTTGACGTTTCTGCCCGTGTTACGTCATGTTTCCCGACGTTAAACCCCATGACGAACAAACGCGAACGGTTGGGAGCTTTTGGTACGTTTCGAAATTCCCGCCGTAACCTCGTCAGTTTTCCCGCTATCGCCGCAACTTGTTTTCGGTGTAGAAAACTTAAATCAGAAACAGGTAGGTCCTGTTCCACATAAGATGGCACTTGCCCTACTTCAGAAATATTAGAAAGTCCCTGAGGTTCTCACACGAGGGACTCCATATCTTACCCGCAAAATGACTTCGAGGACATTCGGTCACACAGCCCGACCTAAGCTTACATGCCGTAGTCCAAAAATAGGGTGTGCTCGTGAAATTACTTCATTGACCGGCAGTTCCTCACGTGAGGAACTCAATCGCCCAGGGACGGTTTGGCGCAAAACGTGCAACCCCTGCGGTGGGATGACCCTGAAATGGCAATTGCTATAATTCAGAAATGTTCGTGGCTGAAATTACGTCAGTCGGCGAAGGGGACTGCACGCCGTCAACAGGGCACTAAGAAAACTTGGCATTGTCGTTCGCTACAGCAGGCCTAAACTTGCCCCTAAATATTATTATATAAAATGAAAATACACGCCAGCTGTGAGATCGAAGATTTCGTCGAAACTCATCTTTGCAAGCTGTGTGTGATACTCCGATCACGCGTATTACGGGTTGTGTGTCCTCATTAAGGATATAGGTCGGCGACTCCCGTTGCAACTACGGTGATGTTAGTTAGTCTGTGCGCGAGAACTATAAAACCCGTTTCTGATGGGGACAAAATCTGACAGCTAGCTGTGGAATGAAATGCATCAGTTTATGACGTGAATCCTGTAAGTCGAATAACCGGTGAGGGAAGGGCTGAGTGTTTAAGGGCGTCGGGGCCTGGGTTTGATCAAGCGGGAAGGGGGGGTGCGGGACGGGCGGGGCAGCTCAAGCTGTGCGTGGAAAGTAAAAATCCTATCCGGTAAGTCGTACAACCCGTGAGGAGAAGGCGGAGCGTTCGAGGGGGTGGGGGTAGGGGTGGGGGTGGGAAGAGGGGGTGGGGGGGGGGGGGGCAGAAAGGGTTTCTTCAACCCACGTCTATATACGCGATGTGCTAGGTCTAGGCGATGGTGCGGGTGGCGGGGAAGCAGGGGGGGTTGCGGGGGGGGCGGGGGGCAGCGGGGATGAATGAAAGCTACGTCATGGATGGCTAGAAAGATAATGGCGTGATACCAATTGCGTAGAAGTGTTTATCACTCTTGCCGAATTCGATTGTAGATGGGGCATTAAAACAAAGGCGCGGGAAAAAAGAAGAGGGGGGGGGGGATGAATTGGAGCTGCGGTGCGGATGGCTAGAAAGATAATGAGGTGATATCAGCTGGCTGGTAGTGTTTACTACTTACTCTCAGGCAGGTGTTTATTGTAGGTGGGGCGTTTGAACAAGAGGGATCGGGGGGAAAGGTGGGGGGGACGGGACACTTTCATATGTGCGCGGAAACTATAAATCCTTGAAGGGGACAAATCTGACGGTTGTAGCACAAGAAGACATCCCTTTATATCACCTGCCTGGTATTGCTTATTTTTTTTAGAAGATTTGATGTTAGATGGACAGAAATATGGTACGGTGATATCAGCCGGATGGTCGTGTTTACTACTCCGGCAGATTTTGATTTAAAGTGGGGCGCTTGGACAAGAGGGATCGGGGGGGTGGGGGGGGGGCACTTAAATATGTGCGTGAAAAATATAAATCAAGACGATTGTAGCAAGAAGACATCCCCTTATGTCACCTACCTGGTATTGTTTATTATTCTACAAGATTTTTTGTTAGATGCAGCATGTAACGCAATGCTTAGGTGTGGTAAAGAACGTGTTAAACCTTCACAATTTGTTGTTGTACATAGATAGCAAGATAGAATATATAACCATGTAATTACCAGTAGTTGCTGGCATCGCTAATTATATGAAAGATAACCACATTGCAAAATACAACAGGCGAGGAGATGCGGTCATGCAATGTGACCATTATTGAGCACGGAAGGGGGAAATACGAATCGTCAGTGTTTCGAAAGGAACGTAATATATATTCAAAACAGCCACCACTGCCCCTCACGTTCACGGGGATGTGCCTAGGGCATCAAAAACTCTGTATCCTTTTTCGTCCTCGATGTTTGGGTCAATCGTTTCCGTCAAGTATTATGCATGGTCGACAACTGCTCGTTCAACCAGAGATTTTCTCGTAGGGCCTCCACGAGCGTGCTCAATCGCAGACAGGTAAACCTCACACCAAAATAAGTATGGCAAAATGGCTTACGTTTCATATACTATGGCGATCAGTAGCCGTGCCGGTTGTATCAACCCCAGCGGTGAATTTGTATTACTTGAATTACTTGGGAGGTACGAGATACCACGAGGAGTCTATCCGCATGCTTCCAACACACGAGCGATCTTTGTATGCAAGGTGTCAAAAATGACGGTAAAATACGACATTAATCTCTCGGCGTCAAGCACTATCAGCATTTTTGTTTTTCAGATCACCGATAGAGGCAACGGGGCAGCGACCATAATACTCTGCTGTTTGGTAATAACGTGACGGGGAGGCAATCCAACTCTGCCAGTTGACCTTAAATTTTGCTTGTCATGTACACGTTGCTTTTCTTATGCTAAAAATGATTTTGCTCGAATTGGACACTACTACGCAGGCGATCACAGCAAAATATCTGGCAATACGTTTTCAAGGACAACCCGCGCAAATTAGGGGAAAGGTAAAGCCAAGATATATGTGATCCGAAGCTGTAAATGTGCCCTGGTAACGATATACGGGTAGTAGAAGAGAGTGTGTACACTATACATAGATGAGACTCTACATATTTTTACCTCCCCTATGTAGTACACGGTGATTGTAAAACGGCATGCCCCTTTCGGTCATCTGAGCAGCATGACGACAATTTTTTTTTGCCAGTAGAGCAATTCGGCCGGTTGGTGGGAAATACGGCCGGTTGCGGTGGGCAGCGTTACCATATATATTGTGTCTTCCTTTACGGTGTGTGCTTGACGAAATAAACGACCAGATAGTATCTGCTTCTTGGAAGGCAGTGCCAACAGCAACCAGGCGACTTATTCGTTATTCAAACACACGCATCATCTCGCGAAGTAACAAAAGCCTAACACATATATCGCAAGGAAGAAATCCAGGAAGCTGCAGTGATAAGCTGCCTCTATGTAATGCTATACCCGTAGCGAACAGGAACGCAATGGCGACTCGCAATAAACCAAGCACAGCCCTAGCCATACAACGTGGAAGGACAGCACAATTTAATCTACGCCGATGAGAAGATGCGCCCAGTTCATGAGATATCAGTTTTTTTAACTGAACAGTCAGGACCATACCGTAAACAATTGCCAAACATTAGTAATCCGATGTCGAAATACTGCTAGTTGTCTAGCTTTGTGACACCAGGTACCTCATATGATGTGATCGAGTTGGCACGGACACTGGGTATGCCGGATGTTGACTCATGAAAAAATTAATGGACGCCATGAGCAGCTAGCACACATGGCAACCTTGAAAACAAATTTGACTTACATCAGCACCCCCACGAATATTGTCGGCAGCGATGAGAGCTTGTTGTGGTCTCGTGGCACAGTATCTGTAGGGGGGGACCAGGTGGGCACAAGCTTTCCGGCTAGAGGTTAACTCTAAGGGCGACCGATGAGTCTCTCTTTCTGTTGGATGTGTCGAAAATTGGCGTTCTCGTGTTGGACTGCTGCATATCGAGATTGTTCGGCGGCCAAATTTGAATTTTGAGGTAGAAGGGCAAGGAATGCGGAAAACAAGAGAGGAAACAGTCGATGGATGGTTTAGACGTTGACAGGCGGCAGTTATCTGAAGTGGACGGGGAAGGACACTATGCCGGTAGAAAAGGAAAGGGGATGGCATTGCGGACGGCTAGATTCACAGTTTCTGCGATGTCGCACCAACACATTTCGACATAATTATTTACTGGTCCCCCGGAACCATCAATCTAAATACCACCTACCAAAATTCCCAAACCAATTCGACTTACCGAAGCAGTTCCATTTGTGCCCGCATGTCTAGGCGTGGACATTGGCACCAATATTATTTTGGACCTAAACGGCATGGCCTCGTCTCAAGGTTCAGGTTGGAATTGTCTCTATGTGAGCGATGCCTTTTTTCGTTAAAAAAGAGGCCTCCAAGTTCATGAGCAGGCGTGGCGACACAGCTGGTGGCAGGGCTACCTCAATTTCTCCTTCCGCAGGGGATGCGCTCGGGTAACCCGATAGGCCCGACGATGTGTCCGGACCCGCTAGCTGACCGCTGGTCGGCTGTGTAAGGTTCCACGTTTCCCCACCACCCACACGAAGAGGCTGTTCTGCTCGCCACGGGGTTGGTGCTGATATGAAAGCGGTGCATACACTAGCTGACAATATAGCCGACGAGACCGATTCGATGACCTCGGACGTAGGTAGGTCGGCGAATGCCGATAGGGTTGCGGGGTATTCAATCACCTGTGTGGTCGATACCATACGGTACGTGGTTCCTGACACGTCGTTTGGGATCGGACACAGCACTGAGTACAGATGCACGCAGGCGTCCTTTATAATCGCGTCGTCGGGGAACATCCTTAACCGGCGATAGCACCTACGCCATCTGCGAGTGCGTCGGTTCTTCTTGGCACGTTTGTGGTATCGCGGAAGCCGTTTACCCAACGAGAAACCAGCAACAGCATCCGCAGCTTTAACCTCCGCCAGGTACACAAGGGTGTTGAGGCCGGCCATGGATAGGTCTGCAACCATTGTTGGTGTCCTCGTGGCGTCTTCCGCCGAAGCTGTCGTGGTATGTAGTCGTGGTTGCCGTGTGAGCTGTAGTTGTGGCGGCGGTGATCGTGATGGTGGTGGAGGTCGTTGTTCCTTCGTTTATTCAAGTACTTCCGAGCTATCGATACTGCGACCACTGTGAACGTATCCTCATATGTAGGACCTCGTGATACCGAAACAAGTTCAAAGAAAAGCCATACCATAAATCTGATGCAAAGGGATTGGGTAAAAACAAAATGACCTGGTAAACACATGCATACCCAGGCCGGCTTTACTCTTTGTCTCAAACAAGTTTATCCCTCTCACAGTACCATCATGTGTTTGGGCGAGCCCCAGACCAAGGCTACGATAGGGGGATCCCATTTTGTAGTAGTAGTAGTAGTAGTAGCAGTAGTATTAGTAGTAGTAGCAGTAGTAGTAGTAGTATTAGTGGTAGTAGTAGTAGTAGTAGTAGCAGTAGTAGTAGTAGAAGAATTAGTGGTAGTAGTAGCAGTAGTAGTAGTAGTAGTAGTGGTAGTAGTAGTAGTAGTAGTAGTAGTAGTAGTAGTAGTAGTAGTAGTAGTAATAGTAGTAGTAGTAGTAGTAGTAGTAGTAGTAGTAGTAGTGGTAGTAGTAGTAGTAGTAGTAGTAGTAGTAGTAGTAGTAGTGAATCGGGAGTCACTCGCGCGTGTGGCCCCCATGTTCCTGTGATTGTTAATGTCTTTGAGGTATGATATGACATGATACTGAAATGAGGGGTACCCCCCTACCGTAGCCTTTGTCCCTGGTTTGACTGATTTGCCCAGCTTTTTTGGCGTTTTCAAGGACAAGACAACCAACGTGGGACGAAAGCAATACATCCCCGCCTGACGTACCTCAAGCGAAACTCGTTGGAAGCTGCCAAACGTGTAGAAGATTCAGTTTCGCATAAGGGCACCACGAGTACTAGTGCAGCAGCCGCTGTGACTATGGCGAAGGCGCATGGAGTTGATGTTCGCATAGTTCTCCTGTAGGTTCAGGCCTTCCTGAAAACCCTACTCGTGGAAGTACTTCTAGGGCACAAGGAAAATATAAAAGTTGGTGAGTAGGCAAGACATCTTCCCACCGGCACAATAGCAGCAGAACGTACGTTCAAACGATAAAGTGGCGCAGGATCGTTTATTACACTTGCCACAACCCACCATCTCAAAACACTGTCCAAGATATGTTTCTGGACAACGGTCATCCCCGGAACCGGTGGCTCAATGCAAGCAGGTGCAACGAGAGGTCTGTCTAGCAGTAGAAGGACTGTAGCCGTCCGGGCTCACGCTCTCCATCCCGGACGGCTCCGCCCCTTCCTGCAGTGATGTGATTGTCTTAGGCTGCGTCTCGATGGTCTTGCTCTCTGTTGCTTCTGGTTCACGTGCGGATTCCGTCACTGTCGTGCAGGGTGGAGTTCGATGGCGAAGAAAAATGTGTCTTGATTCAGCCCCGGTCCAGCGCGTTCACCTCTGCGAGCATGGTTCCAATGTAATGGCCATCGTTCACTACGAAGTGTGATGGGAAACCACATACTCAGGGTCGGCTTGCTCGCGTGGCCCTCCCCATGCGGATCGCATGGCCCACCTCATGCGGGGGCCTTGGTTGCGTGGTGGCAGCGGACTAAAAAAGAGGTCCCAGTGTTGATAATCTTGTAGAGTTATCCGATATATTATCGTCGCGTACATCCGAGTGTATTGTCACAACGAAGGAAACTGTGAGTCAAGATCGGCCAGAAGGCGCCCACGATGAACACGATCGAAACAAGACCGAACCAAGACTGGAACAAAAGGCGTACCCCATCGGAATCAACCCAGAACTAATCCTACCATAGAAAGAATCATGTCTCCAGCGGGGTGGCAGGCATTCTGACGATACAGCATCACCAAATAGATACGCACTCGTTTTCCAATGCTAAATATCATATAGTGATCGTGCCTAGGCTACGTGAATCATTAACCATATCTCCGTAGATTACGTACACGTAAACATACTGCTCATCACGCAGACTGCAAAAGTCCTAGATCTTTCACACACCCGCCCACACCCCTTTTCAACCCCCCGTTCGTCCTCCCGCCCCTGTAAAAAGACACGCCTTCCCCTTGCCGGTTGTACACCTTTCAGGCTGTAAGTGATAAACTAATGCTTTGCACAGCGGTCAGACTAATATCCACCTCAAGCACCAGGTTCATTGTTTCCGTGTACCGATCGATTAACATCACCCCGCGTTGAGGCTCTGGCAGAAAAAGCTAGTGGTAAAGGGAGCGCAGAAATATATCTTTAAGGCCGCAGGCTTTCTCTCAGAAATCGGTGGAGGAGGACCTCGTCTCTCGTGCCTATAAAATCACTTGCAAATAGACTATGGCATCAACAAAACAAGGTCCGATTTTTAAAATCCTGAATTAATGCCGCAAAGAGCCGACAATACGGAGGTTTTCCGTTATTCTTCGTCCGATCTTGGACTCCATGACTGCCTACCCCTCACGGAAATGAGGTATTGTTTGCCGCTCGCTTTTCGGGTACGGCTCGAGAACAATTATATCAGCCATCTGGCGAGCAGCAAACGTTTAGTGAACGCTTCTTCATCGGTGATGTATTGATCGTGTTAGGCTCCCGTGCGTCAAGTGATTGAATTCAGCGATTTCAGGAGCTTCTAGTGTTGCTCGCTCGCACGTTCGAAGTCTCCAAGAAAAATCAATCGTGAGTCGCGTCTGACTGCCTACGACTGCTTGCTGGTGCGCCCGACTCCTCCGTACACCCCACGAGTAGCGTCCCTCGATTTCCCGGGCCGTGGTTGCTTGTGGGGATCTGTAGCTGACCGTTACTGGAGGGCACACGTTCAGTTGGGGATTTCGTTTGTCTTTTTTCTTTGTGGACCCCAAATTTCGACCACTTCAGCGTCTCAAAGTCAAGGTGTACGAAGGCACGAACAGTCACGCGCGATGGTTATTGGGAAACGGGGCATGGAAGTGGAACGACAACCAGCAAAGAAAATTAGAATGAGCGTGGAGCAGCAGCATGCATGTGCACAGCAGGGGATCTGCGGAAGGTCAGGAGAGGAAGTGAGAAGGACAATGCAAGGGAGGAGGGGGCCGCCCCTTCTGCGCCAGCATGAGCTTCCGCTCACAAAAGGTGCGTATTTGTTCCTGTCAATTTTTGCTTTAAATTTTTCTATACGTCTCTCTAGCGTTTTTTTTATGTGTTATTGTTTCTGTGTGACTATCAGGTGGTGCGCACAGTTTAGTAGCGTCGTTAGTTCCAGAAGAACTGAAGTCAATTTTCGTTTTCAAGGCACTTCTGATATATATATTGTAAAAATGAGTAGACACTACCACGAAGTTGATATCACCTCAGTATATTTCAAACCATCCATGCTGCAGCTCCAATACATCCCCCCCTACCCAACGTCCCTGCCTTCCCCAGTCCCCACCACAGTAATAAACACTACCAGGCAACTGATATCACCGCAATATTTTCCTAGCCATCAACGTCGAAGGTCCAATTCATTCCGTGCCCCCGACCCCTCTTTTTACCCCACTCTCTCTAGTTCAAACGCCCCAGCTAAAGTCGAAATCTGCCAAAGAAACAAACACTACAACGCAATTGACATCACCTCTTTACATTTCTAGCCATCCATGCTGTAGCTCCAATCCCCCCCCCCCCCCAATTATCCCTCCTTCCCCACCACCGGCATCATGGCGTAGCCCTAGCATCACGAGTATAGCAAACCCCTACATCTGTTGCGACATAAAGCTGCTGGAAATCCCCTCCCCCCCCCACCCCTTCGGACACTCTGCCCTCTCTTGCCCTGGTTGTACGACTTACAGAATACACATGATAACTGATAAATTCTTTCCACAACCATCACATTTGTTCCCTTGAAAGCTTCAGAAATTCCGCGCACATATTGAGTTGCCCTGCCCCGCCACGCCCCACTCCCCCCCTCCCCCCCCCCCCCTCCCCCCCCTCCCCCCCTCATCCCCCCCGCCCGCCCCCACCCCCCCCCCCCCCCCCGCCCCCCCCCCCGCCCCCGCGCCCCCCCCGCCCCCCGCCCCCCCCCCCGCCGCAAGCTCCCTCTTGTTCAAACCCAGCCCCCCACGCCCGTATACTCTCTCACCGGTTATATGAATTACAGGTGGAGTCATTGGATAAACTGATGCATCCCCTTCCACAGCTGTCAGATATTGTCCCCCTCAAAAACGGGTTTTATTGTTTCCGCGCACAGACTGACTAACATCACCCTGTTGACCTTGATAGCTACACTTTAGTTGCAAGGGGAGTCGCCGACCTATATCCTTAATTAGGACACACAACCCGTAATACACGCGATCGGAGTATCACACGCAGCTTGCAAAGATGAGTTTCGACAAAATCTTCGATCTCACAGCTGGAGTGTATTTTCATTTTTTTTTAACGCCAACATCCAATATTAACACTCGTACTTAGAAAGCACGGAAATAATTATCTATTTCGTCGGATGGAATACCACAATCTGCCGCCCGATATCGGGTGAGATAGACCCCCTGGGCTGGGTGGAGATGCTGCTACCTTCGAACATATACGTGAATTTCTTGTACCCTACTCGGAGTACGAGCAGCAGATGCGCATCGCAAACCAAGATGGGTGAGACCGGGTACTCGCAAGCAGGCGAGGGCTGATAGATCCGGCGACCCAAATGATGGTTGCCGATGCGTTCTACGATGGCAAACCCTGGGTCCACCTCTGCAAGGAGGTGCTAATGCAAAGGCTCAAAAGGTTTGCTGGCGTTGATATGCAGCAGGCGAATTATGAGGATTATTTCTTGCTGATAATCCGTTCACTGAAGATGGGTGCGATAGTGCCCGTACATAGCAAGGTGTTTAATTCAAACAGTGCCGTGCGGAAATACATTACTGACAGGGGACTCACGGAGGTCGTTAGGCCGGATGGTCGGCAGTACACGCGGAAGCATTGCAAGGTGCTGGTGAAGGCAATAGCGGCGGGATTTCAAGCCAATCGAGTTCCGCCGCGAGGTTGAAAATAAGCTGCGGTTCGATCTCGTAACGCGTGAACCCGACGCATTGTTCAGCATAGTTGACAAGCAGCAACGAGATCAAGTCGTAATTGATGCCAACGATGATGTACGCCGGCAAGTAGCAAAGCGGCGTAACTCTAAGTTGATGGCTGTTGCGGGGACCTAGCCGCAGGGAAGGACTATTACAAAGCACGCGCGTGTGCCAAGGCTGCCGATGTCAAAGCAGAGCGGAACCGCCGGTACGCCAACAAGGAGTGCTTTTGTGTGGCTAGCAAGGTCACAAACAGTGGGACTGCCCCCAAAGCCAGCAGGGTAAGGATGGGGAGAAGCGTCCATGGCCAGAGCCACCGTCAGACTCCTATCCAGCAGCAGCAGTCCACAAACAGTCCCGCTCAGCATACGCGGAGCAAGACAACCGGGATGGTCCCTGCATCTGCCTCCTCTCGAGCTAGTACGTACAAGAGCGCCTCAAAGGCGGTGGTTACGTAGACCGAAACTGCTGCGCCTGAATCATCCAGGCAGAACAACGACGACTACGTGTACATTCGCGTGCCGCCGGATAGTATGGCGCCAGTGGATTATGGGTTCACTGAGACGGTGCAGCACCAGGTGTCTCAGAGCGCTGGGGCAAATAATGCAGCGCCAGTTCTTCACTCCGTCCTGGTGCAGCTGCCGGTACCCGCGTCGCAGCAGTTATTTGGTGATTCCAGCACAACTTCATTTGCGCGTGCCTCGGTCTTACCGCCGGATGGAAGTGGTGATACGAACGTGGGTACGATGGAGACCGATCCGCACTTGGACGCCCTTACGCAGCATGTCTCAGGGCGTCTCGCGGTTCGCGGTGCTTCCGCGGTTGATGGAGTTAAGGTGCTGATAGATTCTGGTTCAGACATTACGGCTATGTCGGAGGAGCTGATAGATAACCCGCAGGGACAGCCGGAAGTGACTCAAACCGCGTTAACGCAGGCGTTTGTTGAGCATGCGCGTGTGGTGACGTTGTTCGGCCAGGAGTGTGATATATAAACGCAATCGTGTCCGCTCCACTTTACGATCGAAACACCATGAGGACCAGTCCGATTCACGATGCCGTTTATTGTGCTCCTTTGGGGAAGCGATGTGGTTATCATCGGGAAGAAGACGCTGAGAGAGAAGCTCGGCATCGACGCCATGGCGCAGCTCAAGGCCTTGGTACTGCAGGGATAAGAGCACCAACAGGGTGCTAGGATGGATCTTACAGCTCGTTCTGTGGGCGAGCCCAGCGTTGGTGCTGTGCTGCGAGCGGCGATGGCTGTCACATCGTTCTTGTCGGGTGGCGACGCGCCAGGCAACGTGGACGATGAGGTCACACTGACGCTGCCTTCTCAACGACCCATGATATTCCAGCATACCGAAGGGGAAATGCCGGATCGTGTTGGCGTGTTGGATACGGCTGTCGATAACGCTGTTTACCGCCTGAATGTGCCAATATGCTGCGCGATATAGTTTTCGCACGCAACTTCATGTGTTATGTCGGGCGTTGTTGGGCGACCCACCTGCCTGCGAGAAGCCTGGGGCGGCCCATTCTCATCCAGGGGCAAGGGTGGTGCGGGCGAAGCCCTCATCTGAACGTAATCGCCTGTGGTGTAGTGCGCCAGAGTCGGGCCCCGATTGTCGCTCGGTGGTGACGACGAGGATATCGTCAAGGTGGCTTGGGTAGGGATGAAGGAGGCGCAGAGCACCTGGGAGCGGGTGTCGCGCGTGTTTGATGTTGCGCCGGCCGTGCTGTGAAAAGAGCCCAAGGCGCTGAGGCTGAAGGTGGAGCAGAGGCGGACGCTCGTACAGCGGTATGTACTGCGTTTTGAAGTCATGTTGTGGTTTGGGGGGAGTCCTGATTTTTGAGTTATTGATTTCGATTGTATCTGAATTGTGAATTTCGACTACTTTTTCTGACTTGGAATTTCTGCGCAGGGCGCTGAAAGCACCTGACGCAGCCACATAGCTGGCGGCTCGTCGCCGAGGCTGTGTGTGAACAGATCATGTTCGGGGCTGATGCTGCCGTTTCACAGGTTGTGCTGGAATACACAGTCCTTATGTGTGGTCTGGGTTTCGGAAAGTTGCGTGCGCATTTGGAGGTGTGACGCATGGGGCGCGGCTTGCTTGAAGACGAGCTGGTGATGATGCGGCTGCTGAACACCCTTGTTTACGATCAGTAGACGTGATTCAACTTAGGTCGTGGGGAAACTGACTGGGATGTGTTGGACTTGACCATTGCCCAACGTACGGACAGCTATGTTTACCAAAGCCACTCGGTCTGAGACAATCTATGGTTGGTAGCCCGAGATAGGCTTTTGGAGGGTGCTGTACCGCTGTGGTCCTATCATTAAGCATTTTACCGTACGTACAATAGTTGTTGAATACATTTGCAGGGAGTTCAATTGTCATTATTGATAGCTTGACACACAAACGGTAAGTGCCATGCCGATAACGAATGAACAATTGAATTGTGGACAACCGCACTCCGAGCGTACGAGAGGAAGTCCTCGGAACTGATACCACCGGGCCCGCGGTAACGCGAGTCGGTACAGTTGGTGCCTCAGAGAGAACGTTTATCTGCCACATCTATTCAAGCTGAAGCTCGTTTGGTTACTCTCCCGTGCCTGTCCGGGCTTACTGTTCTAACTCGAGTGGTTCAGAGAATCAGTATGACTTACCTACGTTCATCGAGAGGGGATGATGATGCTCTCGCGATTACTCTCGATCTCCCGCACATCCGCTTTTACTTCACAGCGCATGCGCTGGCCCTAATACAATATATGTGGCAAGCTAAGTTTTTCACGTACATGGATCTCCAACATGATAATTCGCTCATCCCTTCGGCTTTTCTTCTCCGCCATTGGTGGCCCAGAGAGATCGCTCCACGTGCAAGCCTCACCAAGGAGGTTTATACCCACCCGTTCACTTTATTGCGCCTCTCTGCGTCACCTACTCGACCTTTCGCACTCTCAGAGAAACCAACTGGCTTGTCTACTTTCACCGAGGTCGATCTGCATCCGCACTCGAACTCTCTATTTTTTTGCTGATGTTACACTCTGCTTTTTTCCTTTATTGGCCCAAAGACACAATATGTAGCTGGCAAAGTTCATCGAACATCGGCACATGCATCTCTTACTAAATTAATATGCGAACAATATATCATATCTGCCGTCATATTTTTCCACGTCTGGTGGCCCAGAGAGACCGCATGACTTGCCAAGTTCATTGAGGACGGCTATGCCCACTTGGCCATTTTCTCTTGTCTCTTCCCTTTCCCTATTCTTCTTTTCGTGGCCCAGAGAACCCGCAAGGCTTGTCCATGTTCATCCGAGGCCGATGTTTACGCCCAATCGATCACTCACTCTTGCCCCCACGCTTTCATCGTACGTTATCTGGGGCGTCCCATCCACGGCGTATATTGACTTATGTGGCACGTCAACTTCATCCAATACCGGTGTTTGCGTATCACCCACTCAATAACGTTTTCCCTTTGGTGGAAGAGCGGGAGCGCGTGACTCGTAAGAATCTTCGAGGGTGTATTCATGCGTAATCAGTCACGCTCTTGTATATCCCGGCTTTTTTCTACTATATCGGTGGGGGGGCAGAGGCATCGAATATTACTTGCCAAGCTCCATCGAGGAGTTCTTTGCCCGCTCGGAAGCTCTATCGTGTTCCTCCCCTTCTACATCTCCACCTTCGGCTGAGAGAGGGCGTAGGATGGTTGGTGCGTGCCACGATAGAGGTAATCCGGCCATTTTTTTTCTGAGGTTCCTCAATCCGGGAGCTTTGGACATCTCCCAAAAACTGATTTGGAGAAATACATTACCCGGATGAAAAAGCTCACATGGCCTAGGTGCACGACGGTCGAATCATGCAAACAAAAACACAATTTCTGGTTATTTTTCCTCAAGGAGCCCCGTCAAACAGAAACATTTTTAGACGATAAACCATACCTATATCACGCTAATCGAACACCTGTACCCCGCCCCATCGATTGATCTCCCGTCTCGCAATTGTACTATACTTCACACATATAGTGACGAGGAGAAAGCGTATTACTCGCCAACGCTCATCGAGTACGTGCAGTCGTTAGAGCACCGGATAATACGAATATTTTTCTGACCTAGGCCGGGTTTCGCTGTCTGATAGATGAGTGCGTTATAAACATGCTTCCGTGTAACGGCTCTCGAAATATATACTTTCCCGTCTATGGCATACCTGTCTTTAATTTTGCCTTGCTTCCTATCGCATATCCCGTATAGTCTGTGCCCGCTGGGTCACTCCCGTGTATTTTGGTCTACGACACTGAACCAAAGCAGCGGCAGTGGATTTACCCTTAGGCTTTGCGACAGTGACAACAAGGTGATGAAGTCATTGCGGAACGCACGCCTCTTCAAATGAATACGCTTTCTAATTAAATCCATAAACCAACCTGAGATAGCGTTTCTGCTAAACCCTTAGGTGCGACCCAGGCGGCGGTGGGGGGATGGTAACAACACAGTTGAAGAACTCGCGGGATTGACCATGCGTGTAACAAAAACCAGACAAAACAATATTTTTTGACGGCGCAGACTAAGGATACCGTACCTTGAGCCATATCGAGAAACGACCAAATACTAGGGGCCGTGGCTCGCTCTGGGCCACTGACAGTAAGACGCCCTAAACGTGACCCTCCCACCTTCTAGTCGTCATAATGTCCTGCTGCTGTACACGTGACGACCACAGTCGACTGAGCGGCCTCCTCATCAGTGCACTGGGAAATGGTCCGTTCGTTCTACGTTTCGGCGAGGGGTTCTACAGAAATTGTGACAGGAATCACGGTGCCACCAAGTTTAGGTGAACTGATCTCTCGCACCGTTTCCTTAAGCGAACACATCATCACTCCGGACTCGGCTATTACCGCAAGCACCATACCCACGTGGGCGGCAACGAGCACAGCCTCGAAGACCTTTTGGCTACCAGATTTCTCGTCGGACACGTCTACCTTCAACAGGAGCGCCACGTACATGCTCGCGTATACGACAACGTGTCCCATGCGGCTTATCCAGGTGTCCCATTTTGATGCAAACGGAGCTAAGCCCTCCGAAGTAATCGCGAAAGCAAACGCGATAATCAGGGTTACTGCGATCTGAGCCGATGTGTTCGGATAGATGAACACGACCACACCTGTCAGCAGCACCCGCCGAACGCACTCGATCACCTCATAGTAGAAAACCGACGGCTTGTACGGCATCCACAGGTCTGAAACCGCTTGCGTGCGCTGATTTGCTTCCCGACCAACCTCGTCCTTCAGCACTCCGCGGTTCCGGAACAAGAGGAATGCGTACAGAGTCGGTATGCCCACTGGGTACACAACAATCATGAAGCCCGCGTAAATTTGAAACGCGCTGTGCGTCGGGGACTCGCAGTCAACACGATAGTCCGCACGGAGGTACTTATGCCCGTCCGCGAGATCGTCGCACGCAAACATCTGGAAAACAACGGAGCTGACGCTGGAGTAGATAAGGAATGTCAGAAGCAGCCCCATCGACACGTGCCTGTGCCTGACCATGCGCAGATCTTGGAGCGACCCCCCACTGTTGCGATTGATGGGGTCGCTGAACTGCGATACCCCCCGATCAATACCTCGTGTCGCCACAATGTAGGTGAAGCTAAGGAACATTGCGGCGATGATGGGACCGATTGTTGCTATCAGCAGTCGGCCGTGGATGCCAATGTCGAACAAACAGCCCATTGACAGTTGAGATATCCAGCCGAGATCGAAGTTTATAACGTTGACGGCGTCGAGGAAGCGCTGGTACACTTGCGGGTAGGTGACGTTGGCGATCGCAGTGAACTGGGCCGGAACAAACGAAGGTTGTCGCAAATTAGTCGGCTGGTATTAGGCTTGGCAGCGCAGATTGTGCAAGGAGATGTTTTCGTCTGAACAGTCAGCAGCGGACAACGGTACTGTTAGGCAGTTGATATACTGTAATAAACTATATGTGATATCATCATTCACCCCGGCGTTGGTTAAGCCAGAAGAGTACTCGGTCTTGTGACCGACGTATCCTGTCTATCGAACGCACGGAAAAGCTAAAATACCGACCGATAACTGTATACACCATCAATGCCATCGGCGATCATTATCACGGCATAAATGGTACGAGGTTAGTCAATCTCCGATCCAACACCGCACAGATGAAATGCATGTGACGACCCACCCACAGTTCCGGGGGTCCTACCAAACGGGGAACACGGCAACCTGGGCTTGTGGGAGACCGTGTAAAGCGGCTCTCACGACTGCAGGTCGATGGAGATCTCTTCCCTGGATAACTTCCTACACGCGTGCTACAGTAGATGTTGGGCTCAAACGTGCCAAGGATTTGAGGATTTTCCCTTGGACAACAATGCACCTTGCCCACCAACGAACTGCACAAGAGCATGTACGACAATATGCCTAAGATACCATCCCATGGGCTAGATATCTCTTATTAACAGCCAAGGTCGTCCGACACAGCTCAGGTCAAAATCCAAAAAACACGTGCTACGAATACAGGGTGCGTCGGTTTACAGTAGGTGACAAGAAATCGGAATGGCAAGGCTCCTGAACCAAATATGGTGCAAATACCACTATTCTTTGTCTGACGAAATCACTCAATGTCTTCCTAGGCCATGGGATATATCAACGAGTTTTTCATCAAAGTCAGCTCATGGGTGAGGTACTACTAGCAATAATAATAGCACTAGTAGTGGCAGTAGTAGCAGTAGTAGCGGCAGTAGTAGCAGGAGTAGTAGTAGTAGTAGTTGTAGTAGCAGTAGTAGCAGTAGTAGCAGTAGTAGCAGCAGTAGTAGTAGTAGTAGTTGTTGCAGTAGTAGTAGTAGTAGTTAGTAGTAGTAGTAGTAGTAGTAGTAGCAGTAGTAGCAGTAGTTGTAGTAGCAGTAGTAGCAGCAGTAGTAGTAGTGGTAGTAGTAGCAGTAATAGCAGTAGTATAAGTGTGGACCTCCCAAAGCGAGGAACCTCAGCAAAACAAATGTATGCCTCTACCATAAAATGCGGCATACGATACAATAGCGTTCCTGAAATGAACAGATCCCCCTGTCATGGTCCAATTAACACGACCCCTCCCGTACCACTGGACTGACCTGTGTCACGATTTGCAAGGCGACGATGGCAATCTTGATGGAGGGAAGCGGAATGAACCGCGTTAGCCGCTCGATTGCTCCTCGACCGCCACTCACTCCAATGCTCGACATCGTGTACGACGCAACGGCAGCCGCACCAAGCAGGAGGACCGCCACAAAAACGACGGCAACCACGATCCCGCTCGCCTTGTCCGAGCATTTGTCACATGAAAACCCGAAACTCGCCCCATACCCCTCGCTGCAGATCGAGCAATCTATTGTGGCAAGGCGAAGACGAACGAAGAGGGTACAACACCATTCCCGCGGGGGGAAAGATCAGTACCATCAAAGGGCAATGCGAGGATATCGATAAATCGGTTGGGCTACGACGCTCAGAGCGGTTAAACAATATCGGCCTGGGGGTCAGGGCACTGAGAGGACCGCTGACTGACAGATACCTAAGTTCTGTGTTTTGGAACTAATCGGCGTCCCGGCATGTGGGTCGGGGTGTCCGCACCAGGATACGAGAAAATATTCTATAAGCAAGTAATTCCATTCGATTGTGGCATAGGGGTTGGCGTGTTGGCACAGGGGTGGTAGGATGCCGATGGGGTACTACTGCCATTAACGTCGCCGTCAACATTGCATCGCCCATGGGGGCCAATGAAATGTGACAACAACATCTTAATAATTCGATGTCCGCACAGCAGGGATCGGCGTGGTCTTGGCAGACTGAGACCGAAACCAGTTTAAAAGGCCACTGCCCAGGGTGCTGAGAATCTGATAATACGGTATAGTAAGAGCTTTCGACGGTGCGACGCCATCGGCTAGGGGCCACGTTACTTACGTGTTGTTCTGGCCGAGGCTATGGGGCCGGGGGGGGAGGGGCACCTCGTATTTCCTTACCGGGTTTGAGCCACTCACGTGTGAGAGATTCGGTATCTCACGGACAATAATACGCTAGACGATTTTGTTCGGTGCAGTGTGTCTGACCATTCCGTTGTGGACCAAGATCGCGATACAAAGACAGCTTGAAAGCTTGAGGCCGGAGTTCCAACGGAACAGGGGCGTCACTCGCGCGAGTAAACCGGAGTCACTGCAAAAAAGGGCCCGAAACCAGACCCCCTTCCGCAGGTATGGCATTAATACTATACACTATACGATATACTATAGACAAATTTAATAAATTGTTTTGGAACAAGGGGTTAAGGGGACTCCATTCGCCATTGGGGCGATTGGGCTGCCGTGTGGAAAGAAAAAAGGCTATCGAAGTACGTGTAGAGTTGGCGACACAGGTCTAGCTTCACGGGGTAATGTAACAGTGCCGGCAGGAAAACGTAAACCTTGAAATCGATTGAAATGGGGGATGTAAAATATGGGCCTGGTATCGATATACACTAATCTGAGCAACGCTCGAAACCATGTACATATTGCGCCAAAACATGTTTAAATAATTGCCGACACAGGTTGTGGTAGTATATCGAGGGCATGTCGACGCGCAGGGGTTGCCGTTGAACTCAATTTCTTAATTCACTCCTGCTATCGTCGAACCAACAGCGTACCGGTTTTTTCAAATATATAAACTATACTGTTCTTAATCGTGGATCTGTAGCACCATGTCAACCACGCACTGGCGTGAACACAATGGTTGTGTGGAGGCTCTATTAGCCTCTCTTTTTCGTGCGAATATACACCTCGAATAGATTGCGCGTTAACTAGGATATAAAAACAAGGTGAATATTCCCAAATACTGGTGTCTTTTAGGCACGCCCGTACGATGAGAAGTGCGAGCCTGAATATATAGAATATACGTATGTCCAGGTACTGCCCCAGTATGATGGCAGTGTGCCCAGTCCTGACACAAATTCTAGTATACTGTTACGCCCTGCGAACTAGGGTACACCACATATACGCACCCAGCAGTCCGACCGCCTTATGTAGGGCTAAGTTATACATCTGGTGTGTGCCGGGCTTGGGGCACATGACTTAGCACGCGAAACACATCAATATCGCCTAGAGGGAAAGGGCCAGGCTGGTCGGCAGCCCCTCGCCGTGGTCGCGGGTGTGCGGGGAGGTGGGACCACGAACCAAGACTCGGAAGTTCCGAATGTATGACAACACGGCTTTTCAGACGACCTTAAGACGAATCTCACCGTATTTCCCGCAAGGTTCTTCTTCCACTGTTACAACTGGACATCTGGGGCGTTCGCCGATGTGGGTGTTAATGTCTCCGAAACAACGGTGCAATATAACGGCAACGACAAACGTTAGCGTACTCCGCCGCCCCTGTTGCTGCTGGTACTCTGCATCCTGATGTGTGCTACTACACAAAATATTCAAGTCGAACAATGTACCAACTCGCGCGACCGCGGGCCCGGTGGTGTCAGCTCCGAGGACTTCCCCTCGTAGGCTCGGAGTGCACTTGTCCAAAATAATGCCTTTGGCCATGGACCTGACATGCCATCGGCCATGGACCTTCCCGTCCGTATCAGATGATCTCAAGAGCTCACAAGAAACGCCAATAATGACAGTGGATCTCCCTGATAAAATGCATCCAACCATTCTATGCACGATAAAATGCCCAATGATACGACCACAGCAGTACACCACTTTCGAAAAGCCGATCTTCGGCTACGAACAACAAGTTGGCTCAGACCGAGTGGCTTTGATAAGCGTACCTGTCCCCGTACGCTGTGCAAGGGTCAAATCCAACAAATATCAGTCGTTTTCACCACGACCCAAGATTTACCACCTTTACTGGCCGTGAACAAGGATTGTTCAGAAGCCGCGTCATCCCCCAATGAATCTTCAAGCAAACCACCTACCACGCGTTACACCTCCAATTGCGCATGCAAGTGGCCGAAACCCAGATCACACTTTGATTGTGTAGTTCGGTGCAACGATGACCCGTAAAACGGAAGCATCAACCTCGGGCATGCTCTGTCCACACACAGCCTCAGCGATGAACCGCCAGCTGTGGCTGCGTCAGGTGCTATCAGCGCCCTGCGCAGAAATTCCAACTCAGAAGAAAACTCCAAAGACAACATTTCGATCAAAACGAAAATCAACAAGTGAAAATTCGTGATCACCCCTCAAACCACAATATGACCAAGAATGCAGCCCATCCCGCTGTACGAGTTCCCGCTTCTGATCCATTATCAGCCGCAGCGCCTTGAGCTATTTTTGCAGCACGGCCGTCGCGCCATAAAACATGCGAGACACCGGCTCCCAGGTGCTTTCCGCCTCTTCCGGCCCTTCCCAGGCCACCTTGACGACAAACTCGTCGTCACTACCTAGCGGCAGTGGGGCACGACTCTGGCACACTCCACCACAGGCGATTACGTTCAGGTGGGGGCTTCGCCCGCACCACCTTTGCGCCTGAATAAACCGGACCGCCCCGGGCTTCATGGGTCAGGTGGGTCGCCCAACGGCGCCCGACACAACAAATCTAAAGGTGCGTGTGAAAAACGATATCGCGCAGCATGTTGGCACATTCAGGCGGGGAGCCATGGCCAACAGCGTTATGGACAGCTGTCTCCAACACGCCCGCACGATCCCGCATTTCCACCTCGGAATCCTGGAATATCATGGGTCCTTGAGACGGCAGCGGCCGTGTGACCTCATCGTCCACGTCGTCTGGCGCGTCGCCACCCGACCAGAAAGCTGTGACAGCCATCGCCGCTCGCAGCACAGCACCAACGCTGGGCTCACTTACAGAACGATCTGTAAGCTCCATCCCAGCACCCTGTTGGTGCTCTTATCCCTGCAGTACCAAGGGCTTGAGCTGCACCATGACGTCGATGCCGAGTTTCTCTCTCAGCATATTCTGCCCGATGATAATGACATTCCCTCCCCCAGGGAGCACGATAAACGGTATGGTAAATCGGACTGGTCCCCACGGTTTTTCGATCGTTAAGTTGAGCGGACACTATATTCTTCTCAATATCACAGTCTTGGCCCAACGACGTCACCACACGCGCATGCCAAACGAACGCCAGCGTTAACGCGGTTTGGGTCATCTCCGGCTGTCCCTGCACGGCCTCCATCAGCTCCTCCTAAATTGCTGTAATGTGTGAACCATAATCCATCAGCACCTTGACCCAAGCAGCCGCGGAAGCACCGGGAACCGTGAGACGCCCTGCGACAAGCCGCGTCCTGGCGTCTAACTGTGGTTCGGTTTCCACCGTATCCACGTTCTTATCACCACTTCCATCCGGCTGTAAGACCGAGACACGCGCAAATGAAAATATGCTAAAGTCACCCCATCATTTCCGTTATGCGGGTGCCGGCAGCTGCACCGGAACGTAGTGAAGAACTGGCGCCGCATTATGTGGCTCAGCGATCTGGGACACCTGGTTCTGCACCGACTCAATGAACCCATAATACACTGGCGCCATAAAATCCCGCGGCACGCGAATGTACACGTAGTCGTCGTAATTCTGCTTAGATGATTCAGACGCAGCAGGTTGGGCCACCTGCACTATCTGCATTTTTGGTGGAAGCTTGTGAAAACTTATATGAAAGCTTCCATCGATTCCATGGAAGCTTCCACGACTTTTGCGGAAGATTCTATGAAAGCTTCCACGAAAGGTTCCACGGAAGCAGCTTCCACGGAAGCTTCCACGAAAGCATTTTCCACGGAATCTACTTCCACGGAAGATTCCACGGAAACTATTTCCACGGAAGCTTCCAAAAAATCTCCCACGGAAGCTTCCACGGAAGCAACTCCCACGGAAGCCTCCATAAAAGCTTTCACGGAAGCAACTTCCACGGAAGCTCCCATGAAAGCTCTTACGGAAGCAACCTCCACAACTTTCACGAAGGTTTTCACGATAGCTTCCACGGAAGCAACGTCCACGGAAACAACTTCCACGGAAGCTTCCATGAAAGCTTTCACGGAAGTGTTCACGGAAGTAACATAATCCTAACCCTAACCCTAACCGTAACCCTAAACCTTACCCTAACATTTTCAACTTCCATGGAAGCTTACATTACTTCCGCGAATTCTTCCACTACTTCAATGAAAGCTTCCATGGAAGATTTCGTGGTCGTTACGTCCATGAAAGCTTTCTTGGAAGCTTTCGTGGACGCTCCCGTGGAATTTATTTCCGTGGAAGCTTTTACATCTTCCATATCTTCTATGGAAGCTTCCATGAAGACTTCCGTGGAAGTTACTTCCATGAAAGCTTTTATATCTTCCATATCTTCTATGGAAGCTTCCATGAAGACTTCCGTGGAAGTTATTTCCATGAAATCTTCCATAACCTCCAAGATAGTTTCCATCTCTTCAATGAACGCTTCCATGGATGCTGTAGTGAAAGCTACTTCCATGAAAGCTTTTCGTGAAAGCTTTTGTGGAAGACCCCGTGGAAGTTACTTCTGTGGAAGCTGTCATATTTCCTATACCTTCCATGAAAGCTTCAACGGAAGCTTCCACGAAAGACTCCGTGGACGTTACTTCCATGAAAGCTTCTATAACGTCCAAGAAAGCTTCCATTACTTCCATGAAAGCTTTCATGTAGGATTTCGTGGAAGTTACTGTCACGGAAGCTTTTGTGAAAGCTTTCGTAGAAGCTCCCGTGGAAGTTACGTCGGTAGAAGCTTTCATATCCTCCATATCTTCCATGGAAGCTTCCACGGAAGCTTCCATGAAAGCTTCCGTCGATGTAATTTCCATGAAAGCTTCCATAACGTCCATGAAAGCTTCGATTACTTCCATGAAAGCTCCTTTGGAAGCTTTCGCTTAAGTCACTTCCATGGAATCTTTCGTAAAAGCTTTCGTGGAAGCTCCTTTGGACGATACTTCCGTGGAAGCCTTCATATCTTCCATATCTTCCATGGAATCTTCCTCCGCTTCAATTTATTCCATGGAAGCTTCCATGCAAGCTTCCATAGCTTCCATATCTTCCATGGAAGCTTCCATGAAAGGGGTAAAAGCTTCCGCGGAAGATTTCATAAGCTTTCACGCAAAATGCAAGTAGTGCCGGAGACCGAGCAGGTTTGGTCTCCGGAACCACAACCTCTGAGGCGGTCTTGTACGCACTAGCTCGAGGGGTGGCAGTCGCAGGGGCTATCCCCGTTCTCTTGCTCCGGGTATACTAAGTGGGACCGTTTGTCGACTGCTGCTGCTGTAAAAGAGTCTGACAGTGGCTCTGCCCAAGGAAGCCTTTTCCCCCTCTTACCCTGCTGGCTTTGGGGGCAATCCCACTGTTTTTGACCTTGCTAGCCACACACAAAGCACTCCTTGTTGTCGTACCGGTGGTTCCGCTTTGTTTTGACACCGGCAGCCTTGACATTCTCGCGTGCGTTGTGCCAGTACTTCCCTGCAGGTTGGTCTCCGCAACAGCCATCAAATCTGAATCACACCGCTTCTCTGTGTGCCGGCGTTAAGCGTCGTTGGCCATAATTACAGCTTGATGCCGTTGCTGCTTGACAATGATGCTGAACAAAGCGTCAGGATCATGCGCTACGAGATCGAAACGCATTTTTTTTCCACCTTGCGGCGGAAGTCGAATGGCTCGATTCCCGCCTCGCTGTTGCCTTCACCAGCACCTTGCCGTGCTTTCGCGTGAACTGCCGACCGTCGGGCCTCGCCACTTCCGTGAGCCCGCTGTCAGCAAGGCAATTCCGCAGGGCACGTTGTTGCATGAACACCCTGCTATCTATCGGCACGCTCGCATCCATCTTCAGCACACGTAGTGGCTGGCGGCAAAAATCAACATCACTCGTCTGCTGCACATCAACGCCAGCAAACCTTTTGCGTCCTTACAACAGCTCCTCCTCGGAGAGGTCGGTCCAGGGTTTGCCATCGTAGAACTCATCCGCCACCACCATTTGGTTCGTCGAATCTACCAGCTCTCGCGTCCGCCCGAGTACCCCCTGTCCTCCATGTTGGTTCGTGATACGCATCTGCTGCTTGTACTCCGAGTAGGCAACAAGAAATTCACTTATATCTTCGAAGGTAGCAGCATCACCACCCAACCTAGGTGGCCTACCTCCTCCCATCGTCACCCTCATTTCCGGCTCCAGCCGGCCACCGGCTCGGCCTCCACCTCTCGAGATGCCCCAGCTTGCAGAATGGACTCCGTCAGCGCCCCGCGCTCATGCTCCTCTTGCTGCTGTAGGGTCTTCCATTACTTTCGGCTGGTGTCCCACACCAGCACGCGAAACTGTTCTTTCCGGCCTCCAAAAGCCCTCGTGTTGGGCAGTAAGCAGAACTTACCCAGTTCAATTGAATTGTACCGACTCGCGCGACCGCGGGACCGTTGATATCAGCTCATGAGGACTTCCCCTCGTAGACTCGGAGTGCGTTTGTCCACAATGCAATAGTTCGTTCGTTATCGCACGGGGAAGTGAAATGCCATCGACCATGGACCTTCCCGTCCGTATTATAAGATCTCAAGAGCTCACAAGAAACGTCAATAGTAACAATGGAACTCCCTGATAAAATGCATCCAACCATTCTATGCGCGATAAAATGCCCAATGATACGACCACAGTGGTACTTGCCCCGAAAACGGTCGCCGCTTCAGCAATGCTATATTAAAACTGTTCTTAAGGCACGTTTCGACGGCGTTTATGTCGGGCGTGTGATAGGTTGAATCAGATTAAATCGAAGTCGCGGAGAGGGTGTTTTATGGTGATGAATGTAGTCAGTCGTTGGCCAAGTGCGAGATATTCCCCCAGGCACATGCCTCCGCGGGGTGTGGAACACCCGATATTTCCTCGACATCTCTCCTCTATCAAGGGCTGTAAACGCATCACCCAAAAACAAAAATTTCAAGGAACACGAACAATCCCGCTTCTACATACATATAGTTCGATATATCTTGCCGTAAGATCGCTAATGACACAGTCCGAAAATGTTAGGGGATGCCTCTGTTGTGTCATGCCGAATAAGCCTGGTCAACACGCGCCACCCTTGTTGTATCACATATGATCTGAACACTGTCACTCACATGGGCCCTCGTAGCCGTTACGGCAGTAGGCATGTGTTGCCGTGACCCCTCCGAGGCAAGCCTCGTCTCTGTAGCACGCAAAGACGTCTCGAGTGGTTGAGGTGGCTCGCCAAAAGCCGGGGTCGATGGAGACTGTTCTTATCGTCGTGGCCCCACCGGAGCTGGTTGTATGATCCATTGTTTCGATGCAGATAGGAACGCCGAGCGGTGGCTCCTCGAATGTGCATTCTTGACAGGGAGCTCCGCAACCGTCGCAGGCGACGTCGAAAACATCGCCTGACTGCAGTAGAGGACACATGCATATTTTAGTGCCTCAGCTTTACATCTTTCCGAAAATGGAGGATATCGTTTCGTTGAAAACATGTGAGGATTACAGCAGCGACAACCAAAAATTCGTTCTTGTTTACTCGGGTAGGGACGCATCTGTCGTTCCACGCAAACACGCAAAGAGATGTGTGGCACACATGCGACATGGTGTTTGTTGTACTGCTGCACGGGGGGCGTGCGTCATGAGCGCAGCGCAAAGATATATACGTCGCGCACGCGTCAAACGAATAGGTGTACTGCCGCACGCTGTTCGTAGACGCTTAATAAGGCCCTACTAGACGTTGTTTCGGTCACTCAGTGTATATGCATTCCAAAAGGATGAAAGGGAATACACTCAACAACGAGCGAGGTAGAAATATCGAGTTTGGACTCATGAAACACGAGCACAGACATATCCGTTGCATGTTACGAACGTCACTCTACGTTGCCGGAGGGGAACAGGTAGCTGCTAAAGGTCTCCATAGAAAGAACTCGTGAACAAACCTATCACGCCCATATCAAATTCAGAATCACAGCCACAAAGCCAGCTGGCATGCCAAATTTCTTGGTGGTTTCTACCGACACACGTCGTCCACGCCGGGGCAAAGCGGTTGACAGGTCGCTCTATACTCTATAATATATCTGTACCGTCACCACGTTGTGGGAAACACAGCACCCACTTTCTCACCACGTTGAAATCTAGGTACGTGCCCGGTTGGCAGTTGAAGACGTTGCCGATGAAGGAGCATTTTTGTATCACCGAAAGCACACCGATGTTGTCAACGGCAGGCCCTTCATCTTCGTTTGACTGGTTGTCGACAAAGGAGCAGTTGTCCAATCCAACCGTTCCGGCCAATCTCAGCGCTCCCCCAACACCAGCCGTATTCCCGATAAAAACTGTGTTGGAAATATAGTCTTGGCCGGCCACGCTCTCTATTGCCCCTCCAGTCGCCGTCGCCCGATTGCTACTAAATTGACAACCGTCGAATTTAGTCGCAAAGGCCGATGTGGTGTCGGTGTGGCCAATCCCATCATTTCCAGAGCCAGTGATGAACGCTGCACCGCCGGTCCCAGCGACGTTTGAAACAAATTTCACCCCGGAGAAGACCGGACCCTTGCGGAATCCGGACACGGACACCGCGCCGCCCGCAACCCCGGCAGAATTGCCAACGAACAGCACGTCTGGCGATTGGAACGTAAGGAGAATCTTGCCGCCCGACCCAAAATACCCGCCCCCTGTTACCCCCGCCGTGTTGTTCGCAAACAAAGTAGACCCGTTGATAGAGAGGACAGAATCATGCTCTACGCCTAAATCTGCAGAGATGTATTGTCCCACTGCTCCGCCAGAGACCGTGGCCTCGTTGGAGATAAATTCTGTTTGGCCGGTCCATTCCACAGCTGATCCATTCCCGATGAAAATGGCGCCGGCGAATGATGCGATGCAGCCGAAGAATACCGTGTATCCACTCCAAGATATGGTCCCACCCATCGCCAAATGAAGCGCCCCACCCAACGAATGAGCGGAATTGTTGGCGAACAATGCCTGTCCGCTCAAGGAAACCCTCGCCCGATTGAAAACGGCGAAACCGCCACCAGAGCCACCAATCTCTCCATAGTCGTGGTTATTAACCAGTGTTATTTTCCCGCTCCACGAAACGTCTGAGTTGTCCCATGCAGCCACAGCCCCCCCCGAGTAGGCCGAGTTATTTTTGAAGTCCGCGACTCCACTCCACGTAACGGTCGATTCGTGTATGTGCAAACCTCCGCCGGAATCAGCGGTATTGCCGTGAAACGTGGTGTCGCCCTCGACAACAACAGTGGAGCTGAAACAAGATACAGCCCCGCCTAAGTCTCCACCTGAGTTTTTATCAAATGACGACCTGCCGGTCCACGAAACGGCGAATGCGAAAATATAAACGGCGCCACCGGCACCCATAGCTTGGTTTGCGGTAAACATCGTCTCTCCACTAAACGTAGCCGTGGAATTCAGCACATAAAGAGCACCCCCCGATGGAAAACTACCGGGTATTTCCTCACTGGCGGCCACATTGCCAACGAAGACGGTTTTGCTTCGAAAGTAAAGGTTCGAGCTAAACTCTGCGAAGACAGCACCACCTCGTCCAGCCGTGTTCACGGAGAATGCAGTGTCCCCGTCAAATATAGCGACCGAATAGTCGGAAACAATAACTGCGCCTCCCCGGGTTGCGTCGGCTTCGTTAACGGAAAACGTTGTATTCCCGTCGAAGAGTATATTGCACCCGCTAATTATCATGATGGCACCGCCACCATCAGCTGCGACATTTTCGACGAACTTCGTGGTCCCGGTCCAGACAGCACTTGAGCTAAAGGTTAGTCGGATCCCCCCCCCGGAAAACCCAGCGTGGTTGCCCCTGAAGACAGTGGTTGCGTTCCATGAAACGTGGGAATCGTCCCGTACATGAAGCGCACCTCCGAAGTGCCTTGCCGTATTTGTTTCAAACGTGATCTCCCCGTGCCACGTTGCGTTTGATCCGCGTTTGAGAGCAATTGCTCCTGAGCTTCCCTCTGCACTGTTGGACGCAAACGTTGCCACGGTGTTCCAGAACGCCATTGACCCTTGCCGTGAACACATGGCACCTCCCGCACCCCCGGCTCTGTTCCCGCGATAGATGGCGCTCCCGTCCCAGGACAAGGTCGAGCGCTCGGCAACCATAACAGCGCCTCCATCATCACCGGCTGTATTGTTCAAGAAAGTTGTGTTCCCCCCGCTGCACGAGCTCTCCGATAGGAACACTGCACCACCGTCAATCCCCGCGGTATTGCCATAAAACACGTTTACATTCCCGACAAAGGAAATCGAGGAGCTATCGGCCGCGTAAATAGCACCCCCATGACCGGTGGCAGTGTTGCCGACGAAGGTTGTGCCGTCGAGGGTTAGGTTAGATCGAACCGCAGCGATTGCACCGCCAACGGTGGCAACGCCGTAGCTAAGGCTAATCCCGGTCACACGAACGGACGCGTTGACTACAGTCAACAGACGAGATGTAGAGCTGCCGACCATGCTACTGATCTTACCGGGGGCGCCAGTAATATTAAGAACAGTCCCGTCCACGACGTAGATTGTCTTGTCCACAACGACATCTCCTTCCCAAATAACCTCGAACGACCCTCCAGAGCAATTAACGCCTTCCGCTAGAGCTCTGGCCTGGGCTGTGTCCTCCACCACCCACGCGCGTTGACCGTCTGCTGGACAAGGTGCGGAGGTAACAGATGAAGCCGACAGGTTGCAATCGAAGAGTTCGTCACCGGCGCTAGGATCCGTGCAGTTAAACTCGTTGATAAGGCAGGCGCTGCTGTTGCAAGTGCACAGGCAGCAGTCCCCCCCGTCGTATCCACACGGTGCGTTGTTGTTGTCCGCCGTACACAATCCGTCACCTATCGTCAATATATTTCCCGCACATGTAGGGTATTCTATGGCAGCTGCGAGATCTAAGCAGCTTATATCGTTGCAATCGAATCCATTCCAGCCGCAGGGGTACAAGGGACCGTCCACACAGGAGCACGCGCAACAGTCGCCCCCATCGTAGAGGCATGCCAGGTTGTTGGCCTCGGGGTCACAAAACCCATCGCCCAGCCAGTCAGACCTTACAGCACAGTCAGCATATGGAGACGGATCTTCGTCTGGGCAGGCTGAGTCCAAACAGTTGAACTCGTTAGAGCCACAGGCATACGTCCCGTTGACGCATGTACATGCACAGCAGTCTCCCCCATCGTAGGCACAACTCAGGTTGTTGGTATCAAAATCACAGAACCCGTCGCTCAGCCAGCTCGAATCCCCGGAGCAGTTGGTGTTCTGGGATACGGACTCGTCCCAAAAAAGCATGCCGACTCCAAGAACCGCAATACCATGTCCGACAAACATCACCGATGTTACGCTTGGCCGTCCGCTTTCGCTGACCTTCGCAACAACCACGACGTCAATCGGAAGGGAAGGGTCGTCGGGAAGGAATCAGCAGGGTGGGAACAATGAGCATGCTTCTGATGGGAGGAAATATAGGAAATTATGCAACAATGGAAAGTAGATCTACTGAATTTGTCTGTGTTTCGACACAACAACAGCTATCTGTCGAAGTCATTAGGCGGTCGGTTCCCTGTCCGGTACGTTGTTAGAGTGATCCGATGCTATACTTTTAGGAACACAGCAGTGTAACGATCAAAAATGCGAGTATGCAACATGTTTGATAATGGCATTGGTTTGGGATACGGCATCAGTTTGTGACAATGTCGTCATGTCGGTTTCACAGTGCGAAACAACCTACCAGGTACATGAAAAGGTCAACGTGGCCCCAGGACGTTACGCTCGAGGCAGTCGCCGCCTGTTTCTATTGCTCAAATGTTTTCTGTCCTCTGCTGTCGTTGCTGTAAGACATAGCTGGTAACCACACGCCGTAAAAGCTCCTTTGTTTGTCCTGCTTCTTGTCTTCTCTCTAACACCGCTGAAAATACACACAACTACTGGCCTTGAACCACGGGTGAACACTATTTGACGCTTTGTTCGCTTGCCACGACAGTCACCCCCGAAATCAGCGGCAAGCCGTTGCATATCGAGGCACGTGCCACGGCTAATGCTGTGACAAACCATGACAACCCGTGGCAATCCACTGCGCGATTCTCGCTGCAACGTCATTGGCAACAGCAACAGCAGTATCTGCGGCAGCGACCAAGGCTGAATGAACGGCAGTATGCGCGGCGATGGCCGCCGTATAAATGTCCGCGGCGGTATCCACGGCAGCAGTCACGGCAATATCTACAGTAATATCGGCGGACCACCCACGCCTGTATCCATATCAACGGTAGTATCCAAGATGAGCACCGCGGTGATGTCTGCAGGCCCCGCGGTGATGTCTGCAGGCCCCGCGGCAAAATCTGCGGTATCTTTGATCTCACAGCTGGAGTGTGTTTTTACATTATATGTGACCTATCCCTCAATTTTCGTTTTTCTCCTCGCTTTCTCTCTTGCTCAAACGCCCCACCTGCTATCGAAATCGGCCAGAGTAATTACCACTTCCACGCACTGGATATCACCGTATCATCTTTCTAGAGCCATCCATGCCACTGCTGCAATTCCCAACCCCCCCCCGCCCGCAACGCCCGCTCCTTCCCCACCACCTACACCATCGCCAAGACCTAGCACCACGCGTATAGCAAACCCCTAAATCTCTGCGACCTAAAGCACTCCCCTCCCCCACCCCTCCGCCCCTTCTCCCCCTCCCCCACCTCACCACCCCCCCAATCCACCCCCACCCCCTCAACCGCTCTGCCCTCTACTCACTGGTTGCACGACTTACAGGATGTACATGATAAACTGGTGCTTTCTTTCCAAAACCGTCACATTTATTCCCTTAAAGGATGCATACTTTCCACGCACAGATTGAGCGGCCCCGCCCGTCCCACCCCCCGCCCCTCATTAAAAACTGGTGCATTCTTTCTAAAACCGTCAGATTCATCCCTTTGAAGATTTATAGTTTCCACACACAAGCTAAGCTGCCTCACCCATCGCCCCCCGTCCCCCCTCCCACCCCCGCTCCCTTCTGATCAAAACCAGACCGCACGTCCTTAAAAACTCCGCCCTCCCCTCATCGGTTGTTCGACTGACAGGATTTACTTGATAAACTGATGCATTCCCTTCCACAGCTGTCAGATTTTGTCCGCATCAGAAACGGGTTTTGGAGTTTCCGCGCACACACTGACTAGTAACATCACCCTGTTGACCCTGATAGCTACACTGTAGTGGCAAGGGGAGTCGCCCACCTATATCCTTAATGAGGACACACAACCCGTTATACGCGCGATCGGAGTATCACACACAGCTTGCAACGATGAGTTTCGACAAAATATTCGATCTCACAGCTGGAGTGTATTTTGATTTTCAAAATATACTCCCGTATATATTTTAAAAGTTATATTACGCTCCAGCAGTGAGATCGAATATTTTGTCGAAACTCATCTTTGCAAGCTGTGTGTGATACTCCGATCGCGCGTATTACGGGTTGTGTGTCCTCATTAAGGATATAGGTCGGCGACTCTCCTTGCAACTACAGTGTAGATACCAGGGTCAACAGGGTGATGGTAGGCAGTCTGTGCGCTGAAACTATAAAACCTGTTTCTGAGGGGGACAAAATCTGACAGCTGTGGAAGGAAATGCATCAGTTTATAAAGTGAATCCTGTAAGTCGAATATCCGGCGAGGAGAGGGCGGAGTTTTGAAGGACGTGAGGGCCTGATTTTGATCAAAATGGGGGCGAGAGGGGGGGGGAGGGGGGTAGGGCACGGGTGGGGCAGGTCTATTTGTGCGTGGAAACTATAAAAATTTCTCGTGGGGGAGGGGGAATGCGGCGGGGGGGGGGGGGGGGGGCGGGGGCGGGGGCGGGGGGGGGGGGCTTTAGTTCGCATAGATGTAGGGGTTGGCTATACGCGGGGTGCTGGGTCTAGGCGATGGTGCGGATGTTCGGTGAAGGAGGGGGCGTTGGGGACGGGGGTGGGTGGGAATTGCAGCAGCGGCATGGACGGCTCTGAAACGATAACGAGGCGATATCCAGGGCGTGGAAGTGTTTATGACTCTGGTGGATTTCGATAGTAGATGGGGCGTTTATGCAGGAGGAAACGATGGGAACAAAAAATAAAAGCGGCGGAGGGGGGGGGGGAGGAAGAGGATACACAACCCGTAATACGCGCGATCGGAATATCACACACAGCTTGCAAGGATGAGTTCCGACAAAATAATCGATCTCACAGCAGGAGTTTATTTTCATTTTTTCATAATATCCTCGGCACACCCGACGGCCACGTTTACGGCAAGCACCACGATAGCAGCTTATTTATCGGGCTGTTCAACTTGATACATGTACGAAAATGGGGGATAGGAGAACTTTCCAATATTAGATTAGCGTTGTTGGGGGTAAATGGGATACCGGGAGGGGGGAGATCGGTCGCGCCTAGCTCCCCGTCATTGGTTTTCTCCGGGACGCCTCTCCCTTGGTACTCGAGAGGAGCAAAATAGTGTATACAGACTGGTTCAAGGGGAAAAAAAATGTTCTCTTCCCCACGATTGCCGCTCGCAATATCTAGTCAAACAGTTAATATATTTGGTATAATACTGACCCCGAAGAGGGTGTCATGGCTTTTTTTGTTTCAGTATGGCCTCGGGCCGTCTCTAGGAGCGAAGCCCGTATCGAGAACAACGACGAGCATTCAAATTTATCAATACTAAATTTCAGTATATTTCCAAGCGGGGGCAAAAAAAAAGTTTCGCCGCATTTCGCACGATCCGGTTGGACGTACTCCAAGACATTTCTGTAAACATTTCGCGCAGAATATCGGAGACCTTACTTGCCTGTGTTCAACACAACACATAAACTAGCGAAACACTGCATACAACAACTAAAAACAGGTCGTCTGAAGAGAATAATGTATCTTACCCATTCTTTTGCAAAAAATTACAAATGTTCACGCTGATTTTGATAAATAGACCCTGAAATTTTTGCACGTCTTTAAAATGACCGTCCCAAGGTTTTCCTAGGTCTGACCTCCGTTTTTTTCCGTTTTTGCTGAAGATATATAACCTAAGGTGGTCCAGAATTTCCGAGGAATCTCCACTGACGAAAAATCAGGCAGAAAAATGATAAACGATAACGACCGGCGAGGTCTTCGTAGAAGACGTGCAACATTTCACCGTCAGAATCGAGCAAATGTACCAGTGTGGACATTCGTTGGGGGGAAAACATGGGGTTTTATCGTAAACCAGCGTGTGTGGGGCACCCGAGAGAATCAGAACAGTGTATATCTACTCGTTCTGCTCGCCTACTCGCTGTGTGCTCAACAAATCTTGAGCCAAAATGCCACGTGGCGAGGACGGTGTCGTTGGGGGACCGGTAGAGAGGTTTCAACGGCCGAAAAAGCAGGAGATGCAAGAGCTTCTCGCAACACAGGGCCAACTCAAGAGCGATATCCAAGGTGGTTGCTGTTATATGACTTTCTGACCCTGAACGAGATGGCTGTGGAATGGGATCTGTTCTACAGACTCCAAGACCAGATCGACGAATGGATACCGGTTGGAGTAGCAGGAGCGAGCGACGAGACAGTAGCTGCGCCTGTGGAGCCGGTGGTTGGGGTTGGAGGATTGCTTGGATGAGCTGAGATGCAGAACGCGCAAAAGCGTTTGGGCCTTCTTCAAGCTCAGCGTCATGCAACTGCAGAAACTGCGATATCCATAGCAGCTACACCGACAGTCGAGGAACGCTCGTTTCCACCCCCCTGCTATACCTGCTGCGACATAGTCAGTGCTTCCCCAAGGAGCGAGCGCCGAGACAGTTGCTGCACGTCTGGTGCAGGTGGATAAGGCAGAGGAAAAAGACGCGGTGGTTGACGGCGAAGAAGGGGTGGTGGAGTTTTTGACGAGAGCGGCGGAGCAGATTTCCACACCGTGGGAGGCGGTGTCGACCCGAGGGAACTCGGTTGTTTCCCCGGCTTGTCAAATTTTTGAATTTATGGCATGACCCCATGACCGAGGATGCTACCTTATCGTCCCCCTTTGGAGCTGGCTAATATACAAACCCCAGCCAATCAGAGATCGGCCGGTCGGTGGGGTTGGGAATTTCCACACTAGGTATCAACCCTGTTGATCCGGTCGGTGGGGTAGGGGGATTTCCTCCCTATGCGGGGGGGTATCAATCCTGGTAATGTATCCGTGTTCATTCCCTTGTTGTCGGAATTGTATATATGTGGATGCATTATGATTCCAGAATTGGGCCCTATCGTCCCCAGACGACGCTTACTTTAAGTACAATCCCCGGCAAGTGAGCGACCATCGATCCAACAAAAATGACCATGCCAGGTATTAGACTAGACTATATGTTTTTAGTTTCGTCTAAAGCTCGATCGAGCCGGAAATTCTTAACTGCTGCATTCTTAGTTCAGTTCCATCGCGTACTGCTATGATTTCATCTACCAGATGAGAGTGGTCTACAGCAACAAGTAGCAGCATTATTATACGAACATTCGAGGAATTGAACGACGAAGGCAGCGACACCGTGTTTCACGCCTAAAATACTGTCATAAGCAAGTCTCTCAACGATCCTATACACGCAGAGACACAGTCGGTCTGCGAGCCTCGGATCTAGGTACATGATATATCATGCATGTAGTAGCAGAAGCTGGCTCAGTGCGCTCCTGTGAGTGGCTATGTAGAGAACATGCAGGAAACATGTGGTCATCTTCTCGCTGGCCCTGGATGCTTCGTCGAGTAAAAACGTCAAGAAACGCACTCAAAACACCTCTTCGTGGCCAGACTAGAGGGTCAGTCTGCGTGAGCTCGGACTTTCCCGATCGAAATATATATATGCTGAAGCTCGGAATCGGATCCACGCCAGAAACGGAGAAACGGAGGAAACGACAGAAGAGTTTAAGCGGTAGTCCACTGTTTGTCTATATCCATCTCTTGACATTACTCTACTACATTCTGTACACGTGTAGACTGGTGACGGTTTTATTCTCTATCGAATATTGAATCGAACAAGTCGAAGAGTGCTGCCCGGCCCTACCCTAAACCCCTTGCAAGAGGTTGTAATTCCGGAGGTCTAGACAATAGTCTAGTCTATAGGACCTTTCAAAATTGTCATCTTCTAACAATAATCTGCTCATCAACATAGATTGCCAGACGTGGTTGCCCGAATCCACATAAACAGGCATGGTGGTTTGGCTGAGGGCAGGTGGTGTAGACCCAGAAGGCTAAAAAGGTCCCCAATGGCTGTTGATAGTCTAGGTGACACCATCGTATCTTATACGAAAATACAAAACCACTTGTAGCAGTAAGTACTAATAGGGGGTAAAGCCAAAAAAAGTTACACGTTGTCAATTTGAGCCAAAATCAGGTAATACTGGAACCAAGTAAAAACCGCTCGGGACCCGGCGATGTTTTTCAGGAATATTTTACCGTGAGGGCGCACAAGGAAAGTTACCCCGCAGACCAGACTCCTCCCCCCCCCTCAGAGGGCCGGTGATAAAGTTTGTTTTTCCCCTTTCTTGGCATTTCTTGGCTTTTTTTCCTCTCTTGGTCTCGCAATGCCAGTGCTTGCGTGCTTGGGTTTACTGCACGTGGACGTTCTACATACCCAATAGATAGGTTGAGATACCAAGGAGAAAAACTCTTTGATGAGCTCGCGACGCCTGTCTAAACATTATTCTGGGAGATAGCTCGCCCCCAAGTTGACTCAAAACCAAAAATGAATACTGAAATATCTTGCTTCCCGGACGCTTGCTCATTTCGCTTGCTTCTCAATGCTTCTGCGACTGGTCTACGACAACCTTGGGCGATCGTCTGAGTGTGACTCGTCTGAGCGTGACTCGTTGGACTCATCTGACCTCCCCTTCTGCTGTGAGACCTTGCGGCGGGCCACGGGGGCTCTGGCACCCTTACTTGCCTGAGCACACTGTGCCATCTCTCGGCGTGCTACGGGAGCTCTAACAGCCTTACCCTTGCCCCTTAGAAGCTTTTTCGCCACCGCCGCCTTTCGTGCCCGGCTTACGCCAAAGCCGTCTCTTCGTATCTCACAGTCTTGGTATCTGGTTTGCTCAGAGCCAACGAAATGATATGCTTCCCTTCTACATGGTCGGACATGGAGTACTTCCACACCCACTCTACAGGGTTGCAAAATAAGCACTTAGGGGGGGTACGTTGATGCAGCATAGTGTGTGTATGTAGATGACGTGCTCTTCGACGCCCTTTTCAGGCCTACACACAGCAATGACACATTTTGGCGAGTCCCACTTGGGCGCGAGAAGACAGATGGGACGTCTCTGAGGTGCAGGTTTCACGGGATTGCCCAGGGGTTCTGCAACCCACGTCTTGGCCTCTTGCCCTCGCGCCCGTTCCTCAACCATCGCCGAAGTCGTGCCCGCAGCAGCAATTAACTCCAAGCCATTCGCTAGCTTTTCGCGGTCGCGTTCTCGCCAAGCCATCTTATCCAAAGGGGTCAGTAAGAAGGCTCACCCCGCCACGGAGACTGTGCTTGTCCTGACCACTCTCTCTCTCTCCCCCTTCTCTTTCTCCAGCTGTATTTCATTTAGGAAGTTTGGTGGCGTTTGGGGGGGGGGGGGGGGGGGGGGGGCTCTTGATCCTCCGCCTAAAGGTCCAAAATAATGTTTTGGGGTGTGGTTTTGGATGTTTTTGTTTTTTTTTGCGCCTGAAATAATAACATACCTTGAAAACCTTTACGACACCAGTTGTTACCATGCTCCTGTATTTTGGCCTGAACAGCAGAATGATGTAGCGAATGTGCGTCCTCCAAAATCTTGACATTTTCGTATTTGTATGCTTTTGAGTATTGTCGTAATTACACCCACTCCTCTTACCACTGATGTATCAGATACGTAATAAAATATAAATTACCCTTCAGCTGTGAGATCGAAGATTTTGTCGAAACTTATATTTGCGAGGTGTGTGTGATGCTCCGATCGCGCGTATTACGAGTTGTGTGTCCTCATTAAGGATATATAGGTCGGCGACTCCCCTTGGAACTACATACAGCGTAGCTTGTACTAGGTTCAACAAGGTGATTTTTAACAGTCTGTGCGCGGAAACTACAAAACCCGATTCTGAACGGGACAAATCAGACAGCTGTGGACGGAAATTCATCACATTATCAAGTGTATGCTGTAAGTTGTACAATTGGCTGAAGGAAGGGGAGATGTTTTAAGGGATTGGGGGCCGGGGTGTGAACAGGAGGGAGCGCGGGGGGGGAGGGGGGGATCTGTGCGCGGAAACTATGAATCCTTTAAAGGGACAAATCTGACGGTTGTAGAAGGAATGCATCAGTATACCATGTATATCCTGCAATTCGTACAGCCGGTGAGGAAAGGGCGGGGTGTTCGAAGGGGGGGGGGGGGGGGGAAGAGGGGAGGAGGATTTTCAACAGCTTTACGCCTGGTATGTGTATATATGTTAGGAGGTTGCTATACGCGTTGTGCGAGGTATAGACGATGGCCCGGGTGGTGGGGAAGGAGGGGGCGTTGAGGGGGTGGGGAAGAGGGGGGGTGGTATCAATTGGAGCTACGGTGTGGATGGCTAGAAAGGTAGTGAGGTGATATAAAGTGTCTGGTATTGTCTATTAATCTGGCAGGTTTTCGATTTCGGTGGGGCGGCCGAAGAGAACAAACGAGGGGGGGGGGGGGGGGGGGGTGGGGGGGCGATGCGGGGGGAAATCAACCGCTTGAGGTCGCATGAATGTATACCTGGGGGGAACTTTACTGTACGTGCTAGTTCTAGGCGATGGTGCGGGTGGCGGGGAAGGAGTGGGCGGCGCGGAAATAGGAAATAAAAGAAATGGAGACACGGCATGACAGGTTGGATAGATTTTGAGGTGATATCACCTGTCTGGTAGTATATATTATTCCAGCAGATTTTATTTTAGGTGGGGAGGCGGGGATAGGGGGGGGGTTGCGTATTTGTCGCCGGGGGCGGGGCGGCCTTTTAGTAATCTCCCGTATATTCGAACAACCAGGCCTGGCAATTTATATGAATGAACTTTGGTTTGTTTGTGTTTTTTCTGGGGTATTTCTCAGCTCCAGAGTGAACGGGGCCTGTCCTGCGACCACGGACTTGATTATGCGAAAAAATATGGGAAGTAGACCACCATGAACACAAGGCTACAATTTGCAGCACTCACATAGAGCTGCGGTATGCAAGGTGTTATAGCTACGTGGTGTGTTACATTACATGGATCGCACAATCGAACGTTCCAATCGACCGGTGCGACCATGTAGTTGCCATGAGGTTTTACCGTGCCCATGTGGGGCTCGGAGGTCGCCAACTATAAGGCAGAGGTACATGTTGCAAATGACTGATTATACAATAATAGAGTCATCCCAAGATAGGGGTTGTACTTTATTCGCCTAAATGTCCCAGGGCGATTGAGTTCCTCATGTGCGTAACTGCCGGTCAACGACGTATTTTCACGAGTACATTATATTTTTTTGACTTAAGTCAGGCATAGAAGCTTGGCCGGGTTGCGCGAACGAATGCCTTCGAGGTCATTTTTCGGGCTAGATATTGAGTTCCTCATGTGAGGAGTGATGGGATTGATGCTGCAACCCTACCGTGGGATGGCTCAATAGACGCCCCAAAAACCAGCGATTTTCTTCGAACGACGTTTCATGGCTGCTCGACACGAGGAAGGGATGCTCTGAAACGTATATCTCCGTGAATTTCCTTGATTGCACAGGACTACCGAACGATGGCGTCGAGATGGCAAAGGCCACCGTATTTCAGGAGACCCGGCCGGAAGCTGGTTTCAAAACCGCCGATTTCGGCAATGAAAAGTTTCGGGTGCTATCGTGGAACGACTCATTTGTTTTGACAGGAACGCTTGATGTGCCCGCGCCATATTACGCTACTTTGTTTGGCATATATATATATATATATATATGCTACTTCGCTTGGCAGAGGTTGGGAGGTGACCATGCAGACGGTAGGTACGAAATACCCTGTACGTAATACGCGTAGGTTGGTAGTGTGTGATCTTTCTAATATCAACATGTGTGCCGGTTCTTCCTTTCCACGTTAATATCAGCTAATGTACGATTTTACGCCACGATTTTTTAATGTGTTATTATATATATATATATATATATATATTGGTTTTATAGTTTCCGCGCACAGACTGACAAAAATCACCCTGTCGACCCTGATAGCTACACTGTAAGTGCACGGGGAGTCGCCGACCTATATCCTTAATGAGGACACGCCACTCGTAATACGCGCGATCAGAGTATCACACACAGCTTGCAAAGATGAGTTTCGACAAAATCTTCGATCTCACAGCTGGAGTGTTTTTTCATTTTATCAGTGCATTTTCATTTTTTTTTTTTTAAATGAAAATACACTCCAGCTGTGAGATCGAAGATTTTGTCGAAACTCAGTCTTTACAAGCTGTGTGTGATACTCCGATCGCGCGTATCACGGGTTGTGTGTCCTCATGAAGGGTATAGATCGACGACTCCCCTTGGAACTACAGTGTAGCTATCAGGGTCAACAGGGTGATGCTTGTCAGTCCGTGCGCGGAAACTATAAAACTCGTTTTTGAGGCGGACAAAATCCGACAGAGCTGTGGAACGAAACGCGCAGTTTACCAAGTGCATACTGTAAGTCGTATAACCGGTGAGGGGAGGGCGGAGACTTAAGGGCGTGGGGGCCTGGGTTTGAACAAGAGGTATCGGGGGGGGAAGAAGGGGGAAATGGGTCGGGCAAACTCCATCTGTGCGCGGAAGCGAAAATTCTTTGACGGAACAAATCTGACGGTTGTGGAAGCAATGCATCGGTTCATCACGTATCTGCTTTAAGTCGTACAACCAGTGAGGAGATGGCGGAGTATTGGAAGGGGTTGGGGGGGGGAATTTCCAACAGCTTTATGTCGCATAGATGTAGGGGTTTGCTATACGCGTGGTGCTAGGTCTAGGCGATGGTGCTGTTGGTGGCGAATGAGGGGGCGTGGGGAGGGTGAGGGTGAACGATTTGGAGCTAGAGCATGGATGGCTAGAAAGATAATGAGGTGATATCAAATGCGTGGTAGTGTTCAATACTCTGGGAGATTTCATTTTAGGTGGGGCGTTATAACAAGAGGGAGCGGGGGGAAAAACAGGGCGGAGGCGGGGGTGGGGGCGGGGGGCGGGGGTGAGGGGGGTAGGACGGGACAACTCAATATTTGCGCGGAGACTGTAAATCCGAAAAGGGGACAAATCTGACAGTTAGTTGTAGACGGAATGCATCAGTTTATATCACCTGCCTGGCATTGTACATTATTCTAGCAGATTTGTTGTTAGGTGAGGTATACAACACGAATTTTAGGTCGTATATACAAGGTGTTATAGCTTCGTGGTGCGTTGTAGTACATGGATCGGATTGTAGAGAGCATTATTAATCGATAGGTGCAACCATGCAGTTATATGATGATTTTACCGTGCCAATATGGGGAATGTGGGTCTCTGACGTCGCTAATCATATGACAGAGATCTACATATTGCAGAACACAACTAGCAAGTTGATGTGGTCATGCAATGTCACCACCATTGAGCACGAGGGGGGGAAGGACACATAGTCAGAGTTTTGAAGGAACGGTTGATGCACCCGCGCTCAATTACGTTACTTCGTTAGGCATACTTCGTTTGGCAGAGAGGGGTTGGGAGGCGATCATGGAGACGGTAGATACTGAATACCTTACGGAATAGGTCTGTAGTGTGGACTACGCAAAGTTAGCATTATTTGTTCCTGTACTTCCTTTTGACATATTATTACTTGCTAATGTACCATCCTTCGCCCTTGGTTTTTACTGTGCCGATATGAGGCTCTGAGGTCGCCAATTCTAAAACAGGGATACCTATTACAAACACAGCAAGCGAGGTGATGTGGTGTTATGCAACGTCACCAATATAAAAATATATTTTACGTGGTAAACAATTCTTGATGGCAAGCGGGGTGTGGTCGGTTTTTTCAGGCGCGAGTAGAGCGACGCATGTACCACTATGGATCAGCGCTTACGACGTGTTGATGATACGCCAGGTCCATACTGGCACATACGTGGCACTACTTGAGCCAGAAAACACAACTACACCCTGCTTGCTACGGGAGGGTGCCCTATGTCCTACATTTTTGTGTTTTCGCAATGGATGGAACTAACCCGAAAATATACCCATGAATTCCCCCCAGTGCCCTACATGGGTAAAGAAACACAACAATGCACTCTTTATAGTCCTGTTGAGTTTGTGGATTCCGGGTAAGGGTGTGGGGGTCTTACAGAACTTCCAGAAGTTTCGGGTACGGGTAGGAAAGTGTTACAGAACTTCCAGAATTGCCGGGTAGTTTTAGCTCAGGCATACAGAGCTCACAGAATTTCCTGGCGGGTACAAAGTATGCTTTACCCGTACCCCGGGGTATTGTGCTACAGTCTTAGAGGAGCCACAAAATTTGCGGGTAAGCGTATGAGAATCTTACAGAACTTCCAGGAGTTCCGGGTACGGGTACGGATGTCTCACAGAACTTCCAGAAATTCCGGATATTGTGGCACAGGCGTACAGAACTCACAGAAGGTCCGAGCGGGTACAAAACATGCTGTACCCGTAACCCGGGTATTGTGGCCTGGGGCGTACAGAACTTCCAGAAGTTCCGGGTACATGTATGAATGCCGTACAGAAGTTCCAGAAGTTCCGGGTACATGTATGAATGCCGTACGCACAGAACTTCCAGAGGTTCCGGGTACTGGTATGGAACTTAATAAGATAAGTTCGTTTCAGGGTAATACCCCCTGTAAATACCCCGGGAACGGATTGTGCATACCCTACAGAAAAACAACACTTTTTGGATAACAAAGTGTATATCTGCACATCGTAAGCTAACTCCCGATTTCACTTTTTATATTCTTCTGGCGGAGGCATGAACTGCGCCAGCTAAGGTAAATTCGTGTTTTGAGCCGCTTTTGTTTCTGTTTGTGTATGTTTTCCGGCAATATCATTTCGAAAGCTAGGCAAAAGATACAAAACCAGGCCTCTCAAGCTAAGATCAGGTGCAAGGTGAGGCTGGCCAATAGGGGGACTTCTGGCGTGTGGTTTGTACTTATTTTCAGTGCGTATCTGAGTTTAGTCTGAAAGTGACGAGGTATACCTGATTTTAGCAGAAAGCCATACCAGGCATATATGCTGCAACCGTCAGATTCGTCCCCTTTTTGGCTTATAGTTTCCGCGCACATATTGAAATGCTCCCCCCCCCGCCCCCCGATCCCTCTTGTTTAAACGCCCCACCTGAAATCGAAATCTGTCAGAGTAGTAAACACTACCAGCCAGCTGATATCATATCATTATCCCTCTAGCCATCCATTCCGTAGCTCCAACTCATCTCCGCCCCCCCCCCCCCCCCCCCCCCCCTCCCCCCCCCCTCCCCCCCCCCCCCTTTTGTTCCCCGCCCAGTTCGTTCAATCGCCCCACTTACAATCGGAATCGGCTAGAGCAATAAACACTTCTAAGCAATTGATATCACGTCATTATTGTTCTAGCCATCCATGACGTAGCTTTCATTCATCCCCCCTCCCCCCCTCCAACGCCCCCTTCTCCCCCACACCCCGCACGATCGCCTAGACCCAGCACCGCGCGTATAGCAAGCCCCTACATATATGATTAATACGCGTGATCGGAGGATCACACAAAATGTTGCGAACATCACTGTCGATCAAATCCTTGATCTCATAGCTGGAGTGTATCATAATATTATATGTGACCTAAACCCCTTTACCCCCCCCGCCCCCTCTTTTTTTTTTTTCTCGCTTTCTCTTGCTTAAACGCCCCACCTAATATCGAAATCCGCCAGAGCAATAAACACTTGCCACGCCCTGGATATCCTTTCGTTATCTTTTGAGAGCCGTTCATGCCGCTGCCGCAGTTCCCACCCACCCCCGCCCCCAACGCCCCCTCCTTCCCCACCACCCGTACCACAAACTATGCGACCTAAAGCCCTCCCCCCTCCTCCCCCGCCCCCCGCCCCCCCCGCCATATCCCTCCCCCCTCCCCCACCAGAAGGATTTGTAGTTTCCACGCACAAATCGCCCTGCCCCACCCGCCCCCCCCCCCCCTCCCCCCTTCCGCCCCCCTTTCGATCAAAATCAGGCTCTCAATTCCTTAAAAACTCCGCCCTCCCCTCACCGGTTATTCGACTTACAGGATTCACTTGATCAAAGGTTACATTTCCCTTCACAGCTGTCAGATTTTGTCCCCCTCAGAAACGGGTTTTAGAGTTCCCGCGCACAGACTGCCTAACATCACCTTGTTGACCCTGATAGCTACACTGTAGTTGCAAGGGGAGTCGCCCACCTATATTCTTAACAAGACACACAACCTGTAATACGCGCGATCGGAGTGTCACACACAGCTTGCAACTAGATGAGCTTCGACAAAATATTCTATCTCACAGCTGGAGTATATTTTAGTTCTTATAAAACGAAAAAATTACTTTATTCCACTGTGAGATGGAATAAAAAGGATTTTGATATAAATACTCAGCGTTGCACAAGTTGCGTGCTGTACTTCAATCGAGCGTGTCGGGGGTGTTTATACCGCACGTGCCGGTGTCCACGGTCGCCCAAATGGCGTATCAGGTTACACTCGAGCCTGGTAAAAAGGTCAGTGTCGCGAGTTCAAGCCCCGCCGAGTGCCTACACATGTAAATTCGTTTGGACTTTTTCTTGTGCACAAATTGACTTGCGGAAAGCGCGAGAGCGTGAGTTAGCAGCATTCGATGAAAGTTCGACGAACAGTGGGATTGCTGAATCCTATGCGTGATAAAAATTGAAGGGACGAACCTGTGACCACGGCTTGTGCCGAACCAGGTTCCTGGAAAGTAACAGTATGAGAAGAAGGGAAAAAAACACTCGCACACATAACTAGTGTATAGTATACAGCTTCAACTTAACGTTGCTGTGTGTGATGCTCCAATCGCGCGTGTTATTGGGTGGGACATAGACCGGTGACTCTCGTTAGAACTGTCGACCAGGGTCAACGGGGTGATGATATAGACTAATCAGTCCCGTGAACCTGAACAGTGTAACACATTTTTGGGGGGAGAGGGGAACTGGCGGCTGTGGAATACACATATTTCAGTGCATTTTGTATATCCTGTAGTCGTCGGATTAGCGGTGAGGGGCGGGAGGGGGGTAAAAAGGGGGGATAGGTCGCATAAACGAGCAGGCGCTGACTGCACGCGTAGTACTACTACAACAACAAACAGTAATATCAGTAGAAGTGGTAGTAGCAGCAGTTAGTAGTAGCAGCAGTAGTAGTAGTAGAAGTAGTTGTAGTAGTAGCAGTAGCAGCAGCAGTTAGTAGTAGCAGCAGGAGTAGTAGTAGTAGTAGTAGTGGTGGTGATAGTAGTAGTAGTAGTAGTAGCAGTAGTAGTAGTAGCAGTATAGTAGTAGTAGTAGCAGTAATAGTAGTAAGTAGTAGTAGTTGTTGTTGTAGTCGTTAGTATTTAGGTGATGGCATATAAATGTAAGTGTATTTTCATTTTTTCAAATATTGTTGTTGTTGTTCTCACATTAACTCGCATAATAATCAAGTCCGTGGTCACAGGACAGGCTCCAGCCACACTGGAGCTGACGAATACCCCAGGGAAAAACAAACACAACCCACGGAGGTACACGCATATATCACAGCTGACGCAATTGCCTCACCAGAAACATATAAAAGTGAAATCGGTGGAGTCATATATCGGAGTATCACACACAGCTTGCAAATATGAGTTTTGACAAAATATTCGATCTCGCAGCAGCTGGAGTGTATTTAAAAATATAATACATTTTTTCTAACATCGAATATTTTGTAAAAAAATCATACACTCCAGTTGTGAGATCGAATATTTTGTCGAAACTCATCTAGTTGCAAGTTGTGTGTGATACTCCGATCCGGCCGATTACGGGTTGTGTGTCCTCATTAAGGATATAGGTCGGCGACTCCCCTTACAACTACCCTGGTACAGTGTAGCTATCAGGGTCAACAGGGTGATGTTAGGCAGTCTGTGCGCGGAAACTATAAAACCCGTTTGTGAGGGGGACAAAATCTGACAGCTGTGTGGAAGGAAATGCATCAGTTTATTAAGTGAATCCTGAAAGCCGAATATCCGGTGAGGGGAGGGGGGGGTTTTTGAGGACGTGGGGGCCTGATTTTGAACAAGAGGGGGCGGAAGGGGGGGAGGGGGTGGAGGGGACGGGTGGGGCAGGTCAATTTGTGCGTGGAAACTATAAATCCTTCTTATGGGGGAGGGGGGGGGGAATGTGGCGGGGGAGGCGGGGGGCGGGGGGGGGGCTTCAGGTCGCATATATGTAGGGGTTTGCTATACGAGTGGTGCTAGGTCTAGGCGATAGTGCGTGTGGTGGGGAAGGAGGGGGCGTTGCGGGCGGGGGTGGGTGGGAATTGCAGCAGCGGCAAGGACGGCTCGAAAAATATATTATATGCTATCTCCCTGAGTCTATATGATAGGTATCGCGTTCCCAGCAGTTTTATATGCTCTTTCTGTTTTGTTTTTGCATGTAATGCAATCTCAACGGTCAGCCCATGTGGGATTCGAACCCCAAAACCACTAACTGATAATATATTACCAAACATGCTGTATTTTACTGTCAATTTCCAATGATGCAGACAAGGATACATTTGAACCCACGGTAGTTTTAACTATGATACGTCAGTTTTCAAAACTGGTGCCACAAACCACTCTTCTTCTGCATTCGAGGGGCACCACTAGACCACAAGGATTACTGGCTACCCTCTACTTGGTAGGGGTATTTTTACGAGGCAGTAGTACAACATGTTGCTTACGTCACTAATTTTTGTAGAGTTTGTAGAAAAGTTGTATACCGTTCACGGTGAACGAGCCGCCGCAATTTTCAATTTTCAGGCACGGGCGTCGTAGCCGCGCCGCAACGTGTCAATTAACTCGGGAAGGAGGGGCGATCATTGATATCTGTACTGTGGTTTTTGGTTCCATTGCTCTTGTTTCACTGTATGCCCGCGGGTCGTCACTCTGACAGCACTCCAGACAGCAGGCGCATTCGTCTATACTCACGATTACCGTGCGGTTCGTACGGTGCAGGCAGCCCAACCGCTGTAGTTTGTAGCCGCTAGTTGGTTAGTTGTGGGGACGGGGAAACTCTATACTGTAGTTGAGTGGATACCCGCGGCCATGTGAGTTCAGTTTGCCCATTTGACCTTCTCACTTGTGCGCCTTTTTCCGTATCGTGCGTTTTTAGGCGGGAACGCGTGCAGTATTTCCCTGACGAATATTGATATCACTTGGTTTTTCGGATCCTCCTAAGGCTCCAGCACCTTTGTGCGACCACGGACTCTAGTTTTTTTCACAAGAGCTGATGTTAGAAAACAACAACAACAACAACAACTTCGTGTAGTGTTCTCGTACCTACATATCTTTACGCATTTTATGTTATATATGTATGTACTATATGTACGAACCGGTCGTAGTAGCAGTTACTAATACTTCAAAATCTGGGTCCGATTTCGAGCGGATATTAGCACCCACACACTGACTGTGAAGGCCCAGACACGGTGGACATTTTGCATGATGAGGTGACATTCGTGTGAAGCCTCTAGACTCTCCTCTAGTCTGGAGATACAGCGCGAAAAATCCTAGGGTTATTTATTGTCAGTTGGGAGACCAGGGGAGCGCGCGGGTCGGAGTTCCAGGCGCCACACTTCTGGTCCAGATGAAAAGGTCAACGTTTAAAAAAAAACGAACAAGATCGCGGGGGCCCGGACAGTATATTTTCGACGCCTCACATCAAAAATTGTCATTATAGAAAATGTAAAACCAACCCCCGTACGATTGTGATCGCAGGACGATTTAGTCTCTAAAACAAGAAGTGATCTAAAAATGGGCGAAATTGGAAAAATATCACATTTGTATCTTCTTGACGCGGGCTACCATAGCGAGGTAAAACGTGCACCGTTATTATTTTTTTTTTTGAGGTATCCTCGCTGTTGGAGTGGAAGACCTTTCTTGACAAAAAACATTGAATTTATATTGGGCACTACTACCCTGGATGAAAAATAGAACCACTACTACCCTGGATGAAAAATCTCACATTATACACATACATGCGGCCTTAGGCGCACAACAGAATGCACCGAAAAAAAATGTCAGGGGGGGCTGCTATTTCTGACGCGGTATCTTCGGATAAGGAAAGCTCCGGCACTCAGAAACCAACCAGGTTCTTCGTAAACACACCAAAGTTGCTACGTCTATCGTAGCCCAGGCGTCCACTCTAATTCTTAGTATTGGGATTGTTCTTCGTATAAATCGGCCTGCGATCACAACGCTCCGGTTTTTGTTTTTTCCATCTTGTTCTCTGACCAGTCTTGATGTGAGGTGCATGCAATCCCAATCCCCCTGCGCCAGGGCATTAATTTGCGGTCCTGTTCGGCGGTCCGTTGCGCTGCGCGCCACAACAGGCAACGCAAGCCATGTTGCGCCCAGCACAACTCGCCTGCCGCGCGCGTTGCACGGCGCCGACGCGCCAGCACCCCGGGGGGGGGAGGCGGAGACCCCCCTGGGGGACCCCCAGAGGTCCGCCGGAAGCGGAAAAAATGCTATATACTCGCGAATATACGCCTCAAGGCCAAGTTTGGAAACATTCTGCTACCTACCCTCGTACTAGTGTGATTCAGAAAGTAAGACCCCCCAAAAAAACATTGCTTCCTGTCTGTGGGTAAAGAAAATGCGCCGCAAAATATGTCGTCCGTCGGGCTTAGAGCGAGTGGCGCCCACAATCGGGTTTGTTTTTCGCTACTCGCAACCGGTCTGCGCAGTGACTGTTGCGCATAACGGTTATCATGTTGACCGCAATGCTGCGCCCGCGCTACAACGCAACAGCTAACTTTTTCCTTGCCGGGCACTCGAGCGTTGGAATTTCTGTAAATTACATCGAGGAAATTCTGTATAATTATTATTTCAAGTTTTTGTTACCTGGTTCTAGTAGCCCTCTCTGTACCGGCTCTCGAAAAGGCGAGTGTTGTTATAAGGCTTAGTTTGGGTAGGCTATCGGTTGACCTTTGCAAGTGGTCAAACGGACTAATACCACACTAATACCTTGACAAATGGCGTCGTGGACCGACCATGGGTTCTTTGGGTCGCGGGTTCACATCCCACATCCACCATACATAATAAATTTTTCAAGAGTTTCTTGAAAGACACTCTCCCCAGTATACCGGGGAAATAAAACAGCTTGGATGTTGACATGTCCGCCCGTATATCCGTCCGACCTGCTATCCCGCCGTTTCAGGGGGGAAGAGTGTTGCAAGGATTAGTTTGGGTAAGCTATTGGTTAACCTTTGCACGTGGTCAAACGGACTAGTCTAATACCCCACTAGTTCCTTGACAGTGTGGCATTCGGTTATTTCCCGTGCTCCTGGGGCTTATGTTTAGTGGCCGAATCGACGTTGAGTGCGACCTTCTACAAAGAAGGCCACTACAACAGTAGGAACAAAAACAGTGTGCTGGTAGCACATGTGCCACAGCTCACGACGCTGCACGCATGTGGTCACCAGTGTTCAGCCCATTACACTCAAACGTTTTGCAATCCTAGTAAATCGACCAGTGCTCATTAAAAGCTAGGAAGGGGGCATGCCGTGAACTTTATTGTAATGCAAGATAAAAACGATCCCACGTTCCCGCGGTGTAGAAGGGAAGACAGTTACTCGTAGTTGTAACGATTGCTTGCTGTCCAGAATATTGTCGCTCTCGGGGTTGAAAATGAAACCTCTTACGAGTTGAGATGGAAAGATAAAGCGATGTCGTATATTGAATCGTAAAAACAGAAGAAGCTCTCACGTCCTATCCCGGCAGCCAGAGCACAATTAATGCGCGTGTGCCCGACGCTGTAGAAGTCATCCCACACGCTAGCTAGGGGTGCAGAAGAAGTTCTGAGCTCCTCACATTATTATTAGGAGGTCAAGATCTCTCTGGCCGGAAAATGACTTCGAAAGCATTCTTCGCTCGCGCAACCCGAACAATATATCTATGCGCTAGTCTTAAAACGTAATATGCTCTCAAAAAATAATCATGCTCACCAAAAGGTCCTCTCGAGGAGCTCAGCCGACCCAGAAATGTTCGCCCCAAAATGCGCAATACCTGCCGCCGTTGGATGGCTTTGTAGTCGTCATATTGTTTTGTTTGTGTCTATCATAGATAGGGTGTGTTTTTCCTCCGACTGTCACGTGGGAGAGCTGAATAAAACACTGTTTCTGGAATTATTGCGACGTCGATAGACAGAACAAGTACGTCTAGATAAAAGGTGGAAACACGCACATTTTTCGAAGCTTAACTTTCCACCGTTAGTTTCAACTACGTTGACGCCAGTACTATAGTCTAGTACTACAGTACTAGTAGTAGGAGTAGTTTGCAATAAACAGAACACGGTTGCGGTTTCGGTCTCCGAATACAATAACAATAGACCTTTTCACTGCTGTCCACCGACTGTTTATGTCGTAAACCCAACGAAGCAACGGGCTACGAGCGAATGCGAGTTTCTAGCGTCGAAGGCGCGTAAACCCACCACCACCAGGAGCCTTGCTATGGTTGTTGCCTAAAGCGCCAGCCTAGCTAGTTGACGACAGCTACAACATTCCCGCCGCGCGAGTTTTTACTCGTAGCGGTGGGTAAAACATCTCAGATACTGCGTGTAACTTCAAGAACAATGCTGCTGTGTATGTGTCGTTCTGCTGCCGCGGTCGTTGTCGCAGCCTCTACCTCTTGGTTATCTGCGGTCCACGTAGACTACGGTGGTAGCGGAGTACACTTTAGGAAATCCTGCTTTCAGCGACTCAGAGCCACGCGCAATACCGAAAGCTACCAGGTACCTATTTTACTTGTTTGTATTGCGGACAAGGGCCAACATAGAGGTGTGGCACCCTTTGAATAAAACGATTCCTGGGTGGCGGGGAGGCTGTCAAAGCTCTTTAGCCCCAATCCTCTGAAACTCGTCGGTTCGTTGTTGCTACTCTATCGTTTTCACTCGGGTATGGTTGGGGTGAAGGACATGTAAATTGGTCCTCAAGCCAGGAGCGCCCCACAAACAAACGGTGTGTATCTCGACACGCAACTATTGGCTACATATGCTGCGCCAAGAAATAAAATAAAGATTGTGTAAGTACGTTGCGCACCGGCGAAACGCGATTGCTTGTGGAAACGTGGGTACATATGTATTACGTAGCACGCATACCCTCTCTACCGTAGCCTTGAACGACTTGCTCACCCGCTCCTTTTGCAGCCGTTGGTCGCCCCAAACGGTTTGGTCCGCGACTTGATTTGGTTGGTAGTAGTCTCACGATCTTGGCGGCTAAGCTGCCGGTTGTGAAGGAAGTCGCTTCGTTTTCCCACTCCTTTCCCCCGGGTGCAGTTTGTATGTAGTCGGGCAGTTTTTACGGCGATTATCGCTGGGATGGGACCAAGCGGCCACTGCTGTGTGCGTGAGGTCAGGGTACCAAAGCTTAGGAACGTCATCCTTCATACCAACTACAACCAACCACGACCGATGTAGACGGTTAAACATACCAGTTAAATGTGAAAAGCACACACAACGTCAAAGAATCGCTCTATTTTTCCGTAGCTCGTAGCAACAAAATGATACTCTCTTACCCTATTAAGCGTGCACGGATATTTATTGCGTCAACAAACTCGGTTTTTTCGCTTCATGTTTCTTTGCTATTTCCAGCTTATTATTTGTGTTTACTTTACTCAAAACAGTCTGGTGTATGTTGGCTTGCATAGTTTCGTTTTCTGTTAGAGCGTTATCATTGCTGTTGGCATTGCATGACCATCATCACCTTGTTGCATATATGATATAATTACGTGTATAAATTTCATCGATCACTTTTACCCGCCAGCCCAACTCGTAGGAGGTTTCACCGTTCGTTGGTGGTCTTGTGAACAAGCCGTCTTAACAGCAGTTTATAACGTTTTAGCGCTTTCCCCTCGGCAAATATTAAAGACTATCTGGAACAGGGATAGGAACGATCTCAGAGTGACGTCACCCCTGTGACGCCTAAGGCGCAACATCTAGTCGAGTTCACACCTCCGAAATTAACAAATATTAAGGAACCCAAAATTCTCCACGAAAAAGGCAAAAGAAAGGAGAACTCTACCAAGTCATCTCAGGGCGGGACAAAACACCCTGCGCAGCCACGCCGGGTTTCTCATACGTCTCCCGCACATCCGATTTTCGCCACTCCCGTAGATCAAGATAATACCCTATCGGTGACTTCAACCACATCGGAGCGTTCTGCAACTCCGAGGCCCTCACCAAGGTGGTCATTCATACTGGAGAGGAGCGCAAGTCGGTCCATCCGACCGAAACCTTTGTTATCCTCGAAAATAATATAAAGGGAGGATAGCGTAAGCCTTTTTGTTCCATATGTTCGCAGTGTGTCTACACAGTTCTTGCCTATACCTCGCATACGCTAGGTGCTCGAGTCCTACTAATGGTTAGGACCTACCAGGTATATTCTACAATATATTTTTACGAGCATCAGTTGTGGGCACGGCATCTACAGGACCACAACATCTTCGACGAAATTAAAAATACAGAGCGTATAATCCAGGGCTTGTCATGGGCCGGCGCTGGTGGGGCGGCCCGGGGTCGGACCGTTGCGGGGCCCATCATTTTTTCATGTAATGGGCCGCGGCTCGGCCCGGTCCATCAGGTTTTTTGGGGGGGGCTGCGGCCCGGCCCGGCCCATTATTTTGTTTTTTTATGGGCCGCGGCCCAGCCCGGCCCACCAAAGTTTCAAGGATGTGCCACGGCCGGGCCCGGCCCATCAATTTCTTTGACGATGGGCCGTGGCCCGGCCCGGCCTATAAATATTTCGGAAGCGGGCCGCAGCCCGGCCCGGCCCGGAATGGTTTCAGAGAATGGGCTGCATCCCATCCCGGCCCATCGAATTTTACATCACATCGTCCCGGCCCGACCCGGCCTATCAATTTTTTAACTTTGTCGACCTGGCCCTACCCGGCCCATGACATTCGCAGCGAGGCTCATAAGACACGGGCTGCGTATGGGCCAGCCCGTGGATTTAAAAAGCCGGCCCATGGGTCGGCCCACCGGCTGGCCCATGTGTTACCCCGTACTATAAAAAGTGTGCACACTGACGTTTCCTTATATATTCGTATTGATTATTATTGGCGAATAGTATCACAAGGTATTAGGCTAGACATATTTTCATACCGATTCGTAGCTGTTTTACTTTGAAAGAAAAATTATCAACACGTCAGCTGTGACTAGACATTTTGTGTCGATACTCATCTTTGTAAGATCCGTGATACCCATTTTTTATTTCAGGATCTACTATCATCCTACTTCCTGTAGCTGCTTCCGGCCCATGAGGCACACACACACTGCCCACTCAGTCTTGATCCATCAACCAGCTACAACGCAGGGAGAATCTAATGCCTGCTTCGATGGATTATGTTCCGACTGGTGAACCACCACCTCCTTCTGTCCCTTCGACGTCCACACCATCAGAATGACCTGCTGCTGCGATACCCGCACCTTCCATAACAGCTGCTGCAATGCCTGCATCTGCTCACGGTCTTTCATCCGAAGAGAACAAAGATAACGCTCCACCTGGTAGTTATCTTTTGTTTTGTGGCGGCTTCCCATGCGACTGCAGCAGCAGCAAGTTTAATTCCTGGTTCGATATCGACACCCACAAAGAAAGGTGAATGTCACCACAGGTTTCGGCTAAAAGATGCCCCCTATCTGGCCCTGCTTGGCAAAGTGAGTGTTCACCGGCGGTTCCGTCTGGGCCAAACCATGGCGAGAACGTCAACTAGTTGCTGCCTGCGGCGCGCAGAAGGCAAGGATTATCCCCTTTGCACTCACAATTGCACGAATGCTTTGATAAGACATTGCAGAGGGATGACTACGCAGAGTGGAAGTTGGTTGTCGCCGCGACCAGGAAATCAGCACACACGCAACTAGTCAGCGCGCAGAGGCATTCGTCGAGGCATGAGGTGGGTAGTTGTGAGGATCGTGCTTCGATTTGTTTTGAGAAAGAGGGCAAGAGTTTATTGGGTGGACACAAATTGCTCTTGACGGGGATACAAGTTGACATGTATACACTAGAAAATACATGTACGAGGTACCAGTAGTAATGTTGGTCGCCCCGGTGGCGTATCATGTTATCCTCGAGCCTGGTATACGGCGGTGTTTCGTGAGGTAGCAACACTCGATACAAAATCGACGAGCAGTCGGATTGCTGAACCCTACCATGCGCGAAAAATGTCAAGGGCAAGAACCGGGGGGAAGAAGGGACGACACCTGTGACCACGGCTTGTCCAGAAGATGGAAAGTAAAAGTGTTAAGAAAAGAAAAAGAAAAGAAAAAAGTGTATAGTGTCCCGCGGGGGGGGTACATAAGGCGGTATAGTGCACCGAGATATTGACCGCCCTATCTCGAAAGTCCGCTCTATTGGAGTTAGGGCGGTTGACCGCACTATTGGGCTTTTGGTAATATCCCAATAAGCTGGTAACCGCCCTGTTGAGGGCATATGCAGCCTTTAAAGGTACAGCACAGAGTGCCTCTGACCCAGACGATGATTTAGAGGGCGTCACGAAGAGGGATATCGTACGGGGTGCTCGGAGAAGGAAGGTGCAGCGTTGCGGCAGTAACAGTGCTGAACGAGTATATGTTTGTGGTGTCAAATACACACCTGGTCCAAAGCACAGCAGGGCAGATGGGTGCACACACAATTTGCGTGTGCGGAGTGTAAAATTAATTGAGCTGCGGGCGACAGAGCCCGTTGAAGACGCACTTCACCCAGAGAAGATACACACGGCCGGTATTTTGTACACAGAGGACTGTTCGCTTTGCTGCACATTCACAACAGAGCTCTAATCTATTCTATGGCACTACCTGTACTGCTGCACTGACTACTGTGCTACACTACAGTCCTCCGCTGTGCCCCCCCCCTTGGCCTTGTTGAGGATCACAAAATTGCATGGCGTGTCTACCCGCTGCACACGCTTAGACGGATGCGCTTTGATGAACGACATCCTGGCCTTCTGCAGATAGACGGAGGCATCGCCAATGCCGCACGCCTCGCTGCGCTCTCCCGAGAAACGAAGTGCGACAAAATTTCCACGTAGTAGACCAGGGGGGCACCGTCCCCGTGCCCCGTATTTTCTGTTCCAGATTTTGAATTCTTTCAAGGCCCCGACCCAACACCGTCCGTGTCTGGCGCCTTGCTCTTTCCCGCCTGGGGCGTGACCGCCTTGTCCTTGCCCTTTGAATATCGCTTGGGGGCAAGGAGATCAATGCAGACCCGCTGTATTGGGTAGTCGCAGTCCGGATCGACTTCACCACAGAGTCCGTGCAGTCGATCACCGCATTTTCCGCGACATTCATATCCGCCAGGGTGCCCGGGGGTGGAACCAAACACAACTCGCCTGATTCACAGGGCGTCGTGCGTATCCCCTCTGTTCGTTGTGTTCTAGGGGTGTGTGCTCTCGCAGCAGCAAGAAACAGCGGTAGGGATGTGATCCTGAAGCCAGTACCTCGCTCAAAAGAAGCACCAGAGCGAGGTTTCGTACTGATGTGGATGCGAAATTAGGCCGTTGATAGGGCGGTAGCCGCCCTGAATAGGACGGTAGGCGCCTTGAATAGGCGGCTACCACCTTATAGATAAGATCCCATTGCGATAAAGGGCCTTAGCGGCCCTATTCGCATCTTATAATTTGGAAAGCAGTTATCGACCGCCCTGTCTCGAACAACCGCCTTATTCAGACCGCCTTATATCCCCCCCCCCTTCTGAATAGCGTAGATGTCTTTCCGACAGAAAGTCGACTAAACCTGCATTATCTGTCATCTTGTGATATATTCCCCACCACCTGCACCATCGCCTAAACCTAGCACCACTCGTATAGCAAACCTCTACATCTATGCAACCTAAAGCCCCCCCCCCCCCGCCCCCCGACCCCCGTTACATTGCCCTCCCCTCCCCCACAAGAAGGATTTATAGTTTCCACGCGCAAATTGACCTGCCCCACCCGTCTCCTTCCCCCCCTCCCCCCCTCCGGCCGCCCTCTTAAATCAAAATCAGGCCCCCACGTCTTTGTGAACTCCGCCCTCCCCTCACCGGATATTCGACTTACAGCATTCACTTGATGAACTGATCCATGTCCTTCCACAACTGTCAGATTTTGTCCCCCTCAGAAACGGGTTTTATAGTTTCCGCGCTCAGATTGCCGAACATCACCCTGTTGACCCTGATAGCTACACTGTAGTTGCAAAGGGAGTCGCCGACCTATATTCTTAATGAGGACACACAACTCGCAACACGCGCGATCGGAGTATCACACACAGCTTGCCAAGATGAGTTTCGACAAAATATTTGATCTCACAGCTGGAGTGTACTTTAATTTTCACAATAGAGTGTTTGCGAAAGTACGTTTTTAGAAATTTACTTCTTCAAAAATTGTCCCGAAGGCAATATTTGCGGAAAATTTTTGAAAAAAAGGCAACAATGTACTTTGTCGAAGGTAGGTTTTGATCAAAAGTTACGGTAAATTTTGTCTCTCTGTTTCATTGGCCTACAACACACCGAGCATTTGTCCGAGGCAGAACGCCTCTGCAAGGGTTTATAGCGCCCTAAGCAGGACCAGTTTGAAGCACCACGCTGTTGTCACGACACAACACAAGCTACTAATACGAACGCACGGAGGATTGAGAGGGTAGTACCCTGAGCACGACGCGCAGGCGTAACATCAGAGATATGCAGCAGGCCGGTGATGAACCGTCTGTTGCTGCCCTCTGCGTCCGTGACCAAGGGTTCAGCGCTTGCTGCAAGCTGTGGTGAACTTCTCGCAGCTGGCGGAGTCGAACGCACGCACGCTGAGAGGAGCCTCAACGCAGAGAGCGACACCACGCGCCTTGATTGCGGCTATCGTGTGCCGCATCTGGCAAGACAGGACTCGTATCTGTCCATCTGTGCGACAGCAGCCACCGCGCTTGTCCAACATCACCGCGACTGAAGCGTGGCATGACTTTCGGTTTAGGGCAGAGGAGCGGAAACTCCTCTGCCCTAAACCGCTGCGTTCACTGCGGATTCTTCGCAGGGTGGTGCTTCGCAATAACAGGTCCACGTTCCATGGGGAAACTGCGCATCGCCTTCCCTTCCGTCGCATGAGGAAGGCGTTGCTCTGCTTGTAGCACGTGTAATGAGGTAGTCCCTGCTCACAAGGAGTTTTTTTCGCGCGAGACAGACCGCCATACCTCTGATTTGTAGTCTGTTGGGTGCTTGCATGTACCGTGTTCCAGGTACTGCTGCACCTGAAACGAGAGGCTCGAGACTGGAGTACGTACAACAAGTACTCGTATATCGTATAATACTACGAGCACTCGTGTACTGCTGCTGCTGTACTCGTACGTATATTACAATCGCGCACATCCCCGTTTCCCTACTAAATTTCGGAGGCGTCGCCTGCAGGATTTTGTTTACCGCTAGCGCAAACACACCAAAAACTCGGTGGGAAGGCAATTCACTTTTTTTAGCGGAAGGCAAGTAAATTTTTAGAAACGTATTTTCGCAAACACTCTAATAATAAAAAAAAGGAGAATATTATAATTTTCGCGATTTGTGGTGTTTTTTTTTGTTCCTTTGTTGGATTATCATATCTCTCTTTTTGTTTTCTTGTTTTTTTTCATTTTTCTTGCTTTCCGGGCAATAAGGCAGCATTGCCACAGCAGAGAGCGTAACAGGTGCAGTGTGGGGAGAGAAGAGGCTGGTCATCGCGTGGGTAAGCAAATACTACAACAGCGAGGACGAGAGAGGGTCGGGGTTGGGATGGGATGGGCTGGGACGGCTGAACGCAGCTGTTGGAAACGAAAGCAAAAATAATGTTATTTTCGGGGTACTACGAGTATGACTGTCTCACAGCAGTTTGTATCTCACAGCCGGAGTGTATTTGAATATCATTTGTGACCTGAACCTCCGAAAAGTCCCCCCCCTCCCCTTCTTCTCACTGTACATTGCTCAAGCGCCCCACCTAATATCGAAATCCTACAGATTCATAAACACTTCACGCACTGGATATCACCTCATTAACTTTCTTGAGCCATCCATGCCGCTGCTCCCCCCCCCCCCCCCCCCCGCCCCGAACGCCCTTTCTTCCCCACCACCCGCACCATCGCCTAGACCTAGCACCACACGTATAGTAAACCCCTTACCTAAAACCCTTCCCCCCCCCCCTCCCCCCCCCCCCCCCCCCGCCCCCCCCCCTACCCCGCCCCCCCCCCTACCCCGCCCCTACCCCTCACCTCCCCAACCCCCCCACCCCATCCCACCCCCACCCCCTCGAACACTCCGCTCTATCTCTACTCACTGATTGTACCCCAGTATATACATAGTAAACTGATGCATTCTTTCCCTAACCGTCACATTTATCCCCTCAAAATATTGTAAAGTTTTCACGCACAAGTTAAGCTGCCCCACCCGACCCACCCCCGCACCAACCCCCCCCCCTCCTATAATAAAACTGGATCATCATTGTAATTTTCTATTTTTTCACAAAACCGTCAGATTTATCCCCTTAAAGGATTTATAGCTTCCACGCACATATTGCCCGACCGTTCGCCGCCCCCCCTCCCAGGCCCCTTCCCCCCCCCCCGCGCCTTCCCCCCCCTTTCAACCACGCTCGCTTTGGATCAAAATCAGGCCCCCACGTCCTTCGAAATTCGGCCCCCCCCTCACCGGTTATTTGACTTGAAGGATTCACTTGATAAACGGATACATTTCTCTCAACAGCCGTCAGATTTTGTCCCCCTCAGAAACGGTATTTATAGTTTCCGCGCCATGACTGCCGAACATCACCCTGTTGACCCTGATAGCTACACCATAGTTGTAAGGGGAGTCGCCGACCTATATTCTTAATGAGGACACACAACCCGTAATACGAGCGATCGGAGTATCACACGCAGCTTGCAAAGACGAGTTTCGACCAAATCTTCGATCTCACAGCTGGAGTGTATTTTCATTATTTGGAATAATTTGTACCAAGTATCTCTCTATCATATACTGAAAAAGGATGAATAATCCGCACGGACAATGGGTATACTGATTTCGTTGGGAAAACGAACGGATAAACAAAAAATTGTCAATTGCAATTTCATCCCAATATTATATATAACCTCCCCCCCTTGCCCCCCGCCCCCCCCCGCTACACCCCCCCCCCCCTCCCCCACAAGAAGGATTTACAGTTTCCACGCACAAATTGACCTGCCCCACCCGTCCTCTTCCTCCCCCTCCCCCCCTCCCGCCCCCCCTTTGATCAAAATCAGGCCCCCACGTCCTTGTAAACTCCGCCCTCCCCTCACCGGATATTCGACTTACAAGATTCACTTTATAAACTGATGCATTTCCTTCCACAGCTGTCAGATTTTGTTCCCCTCAGAAACAAGTTTTATAGTTTCCGCGCACAGACTGCCTAACATCACCCTGTTGACCCTGATAGCTACACTGTAGTTGCAAGGGGAGTCGCTTACCTATATCCTTAATGAGGACACACAAACCGTAATACGTGCGATCGGAGTGTATCACACACAGCTTGCAAAGATTAGTTTCGACAAAATATTCGATCTCACAGCTGGAGTGTATATTCATTATTTTAATAACCTCCATAGTCTTATACTGTAGTTTACAGTCCAACAGACGGCTATAGTGTAGCGGAGAAGTTATACGACACAAGAAATAATACTAAGGGGTGTAGACTATACTTTAACCAATTCCTGGGGTCTGCTAGTATGACATTTTTCTTTCTTTTCGTTTTCATTTTTTATTTTTTTTCTCTTTATTTTTCCTTGCCTTGCGTCCTCTTCTTGTCTTGTCTTTTCTTGCTTTTCTTATCTTTTTTTTTCTTGTCTTTTTCTTCTCTTTTCGTTTCTTTTTCATTTTGTTTCGCTTCCTTCTCTTTTCTTTCCGTTCCTTTATCTTCTTTTCTTATCATTTTTCTTTTTATCCAATTGATTTACTCCTGTCGTGCGTATGCGTAGTGATAGATACTACGTGAAATATAGTCTACATATACCGATGATTACATTCGAATGGATTGCAATCTTACACCACAAGGAGAGCACGTTTTGGCAGTTAGTTGTCGGATAGCGCTTCTGTCCCAGCTTGGGATTACCGTTAACCATACACCGACGATACAGCCAATGGACATGCCTTAACTAACGGTAAAAATTCCAACATATTTGTCGAGATGAAAACCTTAAGAGACGGTCAGAAACAGCCTGCAGAGTCTTATGCAAGAGCATCGCCAATCGCAACGGGGTCAGCCGCGACCGTTTCCAACCTGGTCATAAAATCCGGCATTTGTTTGTGAAACATGTACACGCTAGGTCATTCAGGTGACCTCCGTAGTGCACAATCAATTCTGTAGGTTGTTCACGGTAGACGGGCCTATCGTTAACCAAACCCGTGGCTGACCCAGTGCTAATATCACTTAAATCGCCCGCACCCGTGCGGAATGGCCATGTTCTGTCCTACTCGCATTGGTGTGATACCATCTGTAACGTTCTTTTCGGCAGATAGGTGCAGCCGCTAGCCGATTCCCTGGCTGGAGCTCTGCCGCAAAGGCTACCAAAACACACGTTGAGATTCTCTATAGTCTAGAGCCTTACCTGTCGAATCCGACATCCACCCGCGAAGTTTAAACTGCACGTTAGACAACGTCTCGTGCATCAATTCAATTGCGGCCACGCGGAAATAGAAGCAACGATACACGATCCTGGCGCCACCCGTCGTCACGTCGAACGAGCAACGCCCTCGCCAGTCGTTTAAACGAAACAGGCGTTAGTCTCGAGGTATGCAAGGAATCTCTACGGCTGTAATTGTTCGGGTTTTTGGGGGACGTCCGACGGGCCGCCCTGCAGGTATGCAACGACCCCATGGGGCGTCCCACAAGAGCAACACTGCCTTCACGGATCGTTCAATAGGATCGTATGGAACATCCCAATAGATACGTTGGTCGCATTCGCTGTTCACGGCTCATAGGCCTCTCCATCCCGTCGGTTGGATATGTGTTGGTTCCCCACGGATCATATGGTGCCGATGAACGCAGATCCGCGGTACCTATCATGGCTGCGTGCGGAATAGCGGCGGTCGCCGCTTTCGCTGTGATTGTGTGTCCGACGGGCACATTTCATACTACCGCTGTAAAAGGCACCAATACCGCTGTACTGCGAATCGCGGTAGATTTGCTGGGGAGGTACTGTAGACATTTCCGGTTTTTTACGGTCCCCACGGACTAACGCATCCTGTTGTACAAAGGCGGCGAGAACTGCAATACTCTACCAGGTATGGTACACATCTGAATATTTTGTGTTGGGCTTGTAGGTACGGTGTACTCCAGATTCACTCGCAGCGCATACGGCAGTCATGCTCAACGATCGAGTCGAACAGATGGCAAGCTACAGCGGCAGTCTACACTAATTTAGGCGCCACTTTGCGCGGTGTTTGTGGACGGAGCACCCCGGTTTCGCTCGATCAAGGCAACGGAAAGGTTTGCGCGCAATGGACCCTTTTCCCTCGAGACGAATGAGCCACCCGTCGTTTGGGCGTGATATCCCGATATCTGAAATATCACGTCCCTGCACTAGATGAATCAGCCGGGTGTGGTTGCCGTCTTAGGTTAGCCATAATGATCGTCGATGTAGGTGTAGCTTCCCATCGTGTCTGGCTGCCCTACTCGCATCATCGGCAGCACAGATTTTTTTTCCTGTTAGAATAATCATGGACACCATACAACATGCTGCTGCTGTTGCTATCTGGTGTTGTTTCGGTGTATTTCTGGAATACTTGGTACCTTAAAAGCGATCGATAGGCTTGTAAACTCGCGCATACCCTCTGCCTTCTGCGCATAGCGCCTACGTTCTTCGCTCGTTAGCCACCGCATAGCTGGGTATGGTATTTGCTCAGATGGTGTGACCGTAAAGCGTACAGCAGTATGCACCACGGACGATATATTCCATTTGTTAAACTCGCCGCTCGCCACGGCGTCAAATAGAGTAGCGCGGTGTATTTCTGCCATGTAACCCACGTTTCTTGCTGTTTATGTTTGGCTTAAGGTCGGTGTGATGTAGTAGACGTGTGGTAGTGTTTGGTCGTGTGGTCGTTCGCGTCCAGCGGACACTTAATCTTGTTAACCTCATTACCTTGACGAATGATAAAGATAGCACGTGGCATATGCTTATTCTAACGCTCGTAGGTGGTAGCGAATATCGGGTTTGTTGGGGTTCACTCGTCGTTTCTTGATCATCTTCCCACACGCTGTGGTGCCAGGAAAATGTACCTTGCCCGCCCTTGGGAGCAAAAACTGAAAGAAAACCGGATAACGTGGTGTCCTTTGGAGAACTAAAACCAGAGCAGAACCGGGTGTGTTCAACCGTCAGTGACCAGGTTCCTAACAAAAAGTTTAAGGCCATTTCTCATACAGTCGGATATGTCAGTCAAAAACGGGCTTTTTCGACTGAAGCCCAAATAGGGCTTTCTTACAGAGTCGAAGAAGGGCTTTTTCGATCAATTTTTTTTTACTGAGAATTCCGACTGGCGGATCCGGTCGAAAAACTCTACTTTTTCTACTGGATCCTAAAGTCGAAAAACTCAGTCGAAACCGTTTTTTTTCACGTTTTTTTTTGACCGATCGCATAGCTCATTTCACCACTAAACACATACCCACACGGCCACACGGCCACGCACTCCTACCAGGTACCACACGGCAGTATCATACGAGGCACAGACGCTGGATGGGCTATCACTGCTGTTGCTTCTCGCAGCAATTCAGCGTGGCGCATTCCTAGTTCCGCTCGCCAGCAGCGTGTATCACACGATGGCAGCAGCGTGCGGTCTCAATCCCATGCTGCCAACAACGGCTGCGCCTGCCGTAGCTTAGGCGGCTCCCGGCTGAGTGCAACTCCACGAACGTAGCTTTGGCGGCTTTCGGCTAAGCCCAAAGCCATCAACTCGCTGGGACGAGGGTTCGTCGAGCCGTTGCTCACGGAGAAAGCGCGAAGCACAGAGCTGCCAACCGATTTCGCCTGCTGTACAGCAGTACTCCCTCACATCAACCGCCTCTAGGAAAAGCACAAAAACTATATAATCGACTCGACTGACGATAGGAAGGACCAGAATAATTCATTCGAAAAAAAGTCAGTCGAAAAGAGCCGTTCGTTGTCGACTGGCGGAATCCGACTGTATAAGAAATGGTTTAAGACCGGAGAGCAACGTGAGACATAAATCCACTGAGCAGTGCTATGTGCTTGTGTCTCGTACGTACGGTTGGTGTCACTTCCGAGGCACAGGTGGTGCGTGCTCCAAGAGAACGACGTGGTATAACAGCCAATGCTACAACAGCGGCGAAGAAATTTACTGGTTGACGTGATTTCAACGTTAAAACCACGGCCTAGGAGACACTGCTGGTGAACAGATTACCGCTCAAGGAAGTAAGTGCCGCAGTGCCGTATGCACCAGTGGCACACACGCTTTGAGACCATCAGGATTAAGACTTCCGAGGCTCGATGGCAAGGCCAAGGGACAGTCGCCGTCCCATGGGCGCGAATATACTCGAAAATCAAACTATAGGAAGGGGTTGTGTTTAACGTGTTGATGCCTGGTGCCTGGCAGTATATTGATTGAGAGAGCGCCCGGGTGTGAGAACCGTTACATTGAGAAAGGTAGGCTGAAACCTATAAAAACAAAACTTGTGTACCAGGTGCGAAGTAGGAAAGGAAGGACCAATGCTACAGTAGGGTGTTTTCTCTTGGCACTTCGTTTTTCAGTGGCTCGGGGTCGTTCCCGGGAGCAACCCCTCCGTTCCTTTGCAGCATGAACTCAACTTGGTGTTTTGTGTTGACGATGCCAACCTGCCAGATGGACTGGGTACATTTTACGCTGGACCAACACAATCGCCCCTTGAATGAGGTAATTTTCCCCGCGAGGTACTGAGTTACCGGCGCTGTTAATATTGGCTCAGGCCCGGTGGTGAAAATGGGAGTTGTGACGGAAGTGTTAGCACATAGCCATTATGAGTCAATGATCAGTAGCACTGCTCTTGTGTATCGTAGATCTCATATTTATCGGTTCAAGTGTAACGTACGAATGTGTGCGGAGGAATTACTTCCGTAGGATTCTCAGCTTGATATCCAGGTTGCTCACTCTCTCGTTTGGCTCTCTGTTGTAGACATTTCCGGATCATAGCTGTCCTGGTCATTCCTGGGAAGCAGCCGTCGTCTGGGCTTCTGCAACTCTGCCGTTTATATATAAATATGTGTGTATCGGCCAAATTAAGCGCCACCGTTGTACTGTTTAACATCCTCTCTACATCTCGGAAGCACTTTGTCTCCCAGGTTTTCCTCTTACACCGTGCCATCTCCTCGCCTAACGTCGACGGAACAGCCTCTCAAACCACCGTGCCAGGGTATCACAAATTATCCGTCGCAGGTTACGAAACCTCGTGTGTGTTAGTGGGGGTATGCGGCGACCGCGCGTCTACTGCTGTCGCCGAGTGTTGTGGAGAGCACACCCGTCCTCCATTATTTGTCTATCTTTGGAACCTCCAGGAATTTTATATTTTTGAATATTTTTCCGCGAGAACTACTGCCGGAGCCTGCTTTCTGCTCGAGGCCACACTGAGTCAACCCGCTTGCTTACTGGGCCCGGACTGATTACCTGGGCTCTCGGCTGCTCTTTCGGTACGCTGCTCTTTGTGTAAAGCATTCGGGAGCACAACTTCTAGGCGTTGTTTTGGTCTGCGAACAGGGTTGTGCAGGTTGTTAGTTCTGCGCGCGGTGCACCGAAATCGCCCGCGCGCGGTTCTCTCGCAAGGCGTAATCTCCCCAAAATATCTCCCACGTACCAATTTGCCGGCTTGGTATCGTGTGCACGCTGAGGAGGCCACTGATGGTATACGCCTGCTGCTGCCGCTACACCTACGTGACCCGCTCACGTAAATTTGCCTGCGCGTTGTAGTATACGCGAGGTATACCCGCGCGCTGTGGTATACGCGAGGTAGATCTGTCCAGGATATCTTCCTCTTGCTGGTTCTTGATTAGTGCGTGTGTAGGCTGAGGATCTGACCGAGAACTACCTCGACCCTGCACTTACACCAGGTGTGCGGGCCCACATGTTCGACGTCAAAGACCTTCAGGTCCCATATACGATCATCGCCGCCTGCCAGCATCTCCTCAAGGGCGAAACAATGGGGACTATCTTCGGCACCGTCATGGACGACGTCGGAAAGGACTGCCGCGTCTCCTTCCACGTCGTTTTGGTGCCGGACTGGGGCTCCGACCACTTCTCCGTGACCGCGACGATGCAGGAGGGAGTGGTGACGTTGTTTAATCCGGCCAATCCCCAGATTGGAGTCGGGGGACGTGGTTATCGCAATGCAAATCTGTGGGGTGGACGACACGGCCGGAAAACTCATGTGCTCATCGAGGTGAACCTAGGGTGTGACGCGGGCGGCAAGATGGTCCTCGGGCGAGCCCCTGACGGTCTTGCTTAACGTGGGAGTCCGGTGAGGTGGCATCAGCGCGTAGGACACATCAACCACCAGAGCTTGGATGTCCTGAGGAAAGAGCCTGCTATCGGTGTTGACTTTACCGGCAACGTTAAGAACTGTACTACGTGCCCACTCGGGAAAAATTTCAACAACCTCACCCCAAGCAGGCCACGTACAATGTTCTATGTCCTGTCCAGGTCCTGCCCGTCGACATCCTTGTATCCTTCACGGGTAAATCTTTGGGCGGGTTCAAATACGCCGTCAGGTTCGTTGACCTGCAAACCAAGTGGAAGGAGGTGGTGCTCATGAAGGGCAAGACCTGCGCTGCGGTCACCCTGGCGGTGATCGTCAAGGATACTGCGATTCCTACCGGCAAGCGCATCCATACCCTCTCCGGGGACCGCGGCACGGACTTCACGAGCGCGGAGCTCCGTCAGTACTGTCAAGACGTCTGCATCAAGCTGGAGTTTGCCTCTCCGACCACCCCTCAGCAGGTCGGAGCGAACGAGCGTACGGGGTGTACGATTTTGAAGATCGTGCGCTGTTTTATCGCCGACTCGACACTTCCGAACTTTTGGGGGGGGGAACCTGATGAAGCCGGCCGTGTACCTGAGCAACTGGACTCCTCACGCAGCTCTGCAAAACGGGGCGCCGCACGAGGCGCTCTACGGCAAGGATTCCTATCTCGGCCATCTACGGGTGATCGGGTCCCGGGCGTTCGTGAACGAAGCGGTCCACACCAATAAGCTGGCGCATCGTACTTGGGGAGGCCGGCTGGTCAGATTCAGAGGGAAAAGGAAGTCATACCGAATCGAAACCCCTGAGACGCGACGTGTGCGTGTGAGTCAAAATGGTATCTTCATTGAGACGCATTATGTCGCGCCCTCGTTGGGCGCGCGCGGTTTTGACGACGGGGAGTTAACGTACGACTACGAAGAGATGCTAAACGACGTTCGAAACTACACTTTCAACCACTCAGTTGATTCGGTCTCTCCTGAACGTGCCGTTCGGGTTGCCGTCGAAGATCCGTCTGCGATTGAGCTTCTCGATCAATTTTTTGAGACATCCAACCGTGATCGTGAACTTGCACCTGCTGGATCTACTCCTTCCAACGATGCACCTGGGACGTCTGGTCGTACGGTCGAGGAAGATAGCCTTGCCCCGCCGGGGGGAGTCAGTTTTCCGGTGCCGGCCAACGGTGCGTCTTCTCCTTAATCGTTACATGGTCCGGGGCCTCCGCTTGGTTCATCGCCCGCTAGTTCTATTCCGTCTGGTACTGTGCAGCAGGATGGTTCTGTGCGTGGACGCGGTTTGTCTCGTGGTGGACGATGTCCCGCGTTGACGCTTGCGGTCACCAGGTCTGCTTCGTGGGGTGAACCTGCGCGGAGAGGCATCACGCAGCGCGGTGGACGTGGCAGCGAGTCTGCACGTGGACGTGGTACTCGTGGTGGACGCAGTTCCACGTTGACGCCTGCAACCACCAAATCTACTTCGAGCGTACCCACTGCAAATACCATCAGCGAGCTTCGTCTCATTTCCTACGCGTTTACCGTGAATGGGGAGTTTCCCGGTGTCGCCCACAAGGACGAACGACACATTCACCTTCACGGAATAAGCGTACGCTGTGGAAACGCTGCAACCGGGTGTTCTACACGGACAATCAAGGAAGCGCGGGCCACGCCCGAAGCCGCCCAGTGGAACGTCGCGGCAAAACGCGATATCGCGAGTCTCAAATACGGTCAAGTTTTCAAGCTTGTTCCGCGCTCTGCCGTTTGCGCTGGACGGAAGCGAATCAATTCGAAATGGGTGTTCACGCGCAAGGCGAACGGCTCCTCCAAGGCTCGTGTATTGGCTCCACGTTGGAACCACGTTGCTGGCCTTAACTCTGGCACCATCTACCCCACGAGGTGCAGGTTCAGAGCGTGCGAATCATATGCACTTAGGTCTGCTTCTACACCAGATGGACGCCTCAACCTCCTTCCTGTACGCGGATATCCAGGAGTTGGTGTTCGTCGAGCAGCCGCCAGGCGTCGAGGTCAAGGACAAGGATGCAGGTGAGCTAGTGATGCAGCTAGAGAATAGCCTCTACGGTCTGGCCCAAAGCCCCGGAAACTGGTTCAACACCATCGATGCCGCCCTTGTCGAGATCGGTTTCGTTCCGCTTCAGTCCGACATGTGTGTCTACTTATACGATCACGACGGTGTTCGGATCGACTTGACCCTCAACGTGGACGTCTCCTTTTTGCTAGCAATAACTCTGGCGCCACGGCAGTGGTAAAAATGAAGCTGAAGCAGCGTTTCAAGATGACTGACATACGAGCGGTGTCGCTCGTCGTCGGCACGGAGATATAGCGGGACCTTGAGCGATAACACCCCGCCGGGGCACGGTTCCGAACTCTCCAAACAGTAGCCTGACAAGACTCTACTGGACAAGGAACAAAGGAAACGCTACCAGGGCATCGTGGAGTGCCTGATGTATGTTCCCAAGTGTTAAGGTGCAACATCATGTATGCGGTTGGTCAAATGGCCCGCCTGACGGCAAACTCAGCAAGATCCACATGGTGGCGGCGAAACATACTCTTCGCTACCTTGCGGGGACAACCGACTTCAGCATCACATACAAGAGGGGAGGCTTCAAGCTTCCAGTCTTTTCACACTGCAACTGAGCCAACATCCGGACAACGGAAAGTCCACCTCATGCCACTTGTCGATGCTGTGCGATGCGCTGAATGGCTTCATATTGGGGCTACAAGGTGTGACTGCCATGCCGACTTTGGAGCCGTAGCTGGTCGCCTCGGCTCTGACGATGAAGGAATCAGTGTTCTGCTCGAACATGCTGACTAAGCTAGGGTTCGACAAGGACTTCGCGAAAGTGCCGTTGTACTGCGAAAACACAGCGATGCTGCACGCGCTGGGAAACCGTTCCTTCAGCTCGAAGACGAAACACATCGCCCTGCGCTTGTTTTTCATCCGAGAGCTCGTGTCGGGGGAAAGGACCTCCATCCACTATATCTCTACCGACATTAACCCCGCCGACATCGGCACAAAGCACCTGAACAAGCATCGCTTCAGGAACTTGCTGGATATCATCAGCAACTTCAACGTGAACGAATTTATCAGCAGCCAGTTCATCATTAACAGCCAGATCAATTAGTCTTGTTATATGTTTGTGTGTTTGGTTTGAATCTTTTCTGTTTATGCGAATCAACTTGCTCATTCTGTAATCGACATTGGTCTTCGCAATATCACTGGTTGAACGAGCCATGCAGGGCTGGAAGTCATGGCAGTCTGGTTTGTGCAGTAGAAGGTACTCTTTAGCAAGCGCATGGATGTAGCATTGCACGTATAGGTTTGAAACATCAAGTAGTGCTTTAATGATTGAAACGCATGACACGAAAATACTCGGTTGAATTTATCATCATTAGATTCGTACGAGTTACGGTAACTTCCATTGAGGAGCAGTGATATGGAAATGTTAGCACATAGCCAATATGAGTCATTGTTCAGTAGCACTGCTCTTGTGTATCGTAGATCTCATATCTACCGGTTCGAGTATAACGCACGTATGTGTGCGGAGGGTTCACGTCCGTAGGGTTCTCCGCTTGATATCCAGGTTGCTCACTCTCTTGCGTGGCTCTGTCTTGTAGCACGTTCCGGACCGTAGCTATCCTGGTCATCCCTGGGAAGCATCCGTTGTCTGGGCTCCTGCAACTCGGCGGCTTATATCTGTGTGTATTGGCCAATTAAGCGCCACCGTTGTACTGTTGAACATGTTCTCTACATCTCAGAAGCACGTTGTCTCCCAGGCTATCCTCTCGCACTGTGCCATCACCTCGACTAACGTCGACGGCACAGCCTCTCAACCCACCGTGCCAGGGTATCACACATTATCCATGACAGGAGTATATTAGAGTGTTATAGAGTATGTTACTACAATACCCTAGCTATGGTCGAAGACACTTCACTCTCGGCAACGAGGTACGTAACAACAGTTATAAAAAAAAAAACGCAAGATCGACGCTCACCTATTAATAGAATAGGGAACGGGATCGGAGGGTGGAACACAGTAGAGAACTCCAAAGTCACAACCTCACCTCCGACAGCGCTGGTCAGCCGCCGGTCAATCGCGGGGGGCCTGCGAGATGGAGATTGTTGCACGTAGAGAACAAAAGAGTCTTAGTTTGAGTTAAGAAACCGTGTCGTGACCCATGTGAATGGAATTGCAAGCAGAATCAAAGATTGTGTGAGAAGGCCGTGTCGTGATCTATGGTGATGGAATGGTAAACAGCATAAAGCTGCGATTGGAGATCGTGCGCCACGGGGTGAGCACTGCGGAAGGCAGGTTAATATGAGCGTTGGTAGTAGTGCTCGGTTATGTAGGAAATAAGCAAGTTAAACGTGAAGTGTGATCACGCGGTTCGTGCGAAATATGATGAAATAACCTCGTGCATTGAAACGATTGAATTTTGGCCAAGATCGCCAAGAATATTCCATTGCAGGGTCGGCTGGTGAACCTTGTGAGTGCACACAACATATGAATTTAAGCTTTGAAGCGAACTTGACGTTTCTTAACACCCGGCGCCCTCTGAGTTAAGAGTGGTACTCACGTTCCCAGGATCATATAAAACAAATCCGCGTGGACCGTAATCATTCAGCGATGTTCAAATCCCTGAACACAGTTTCTTCCGTCATGCTTCCTAATTTTTGGCCTGAAGATAATGCTACCAATTTTTCTTCAGAACGGGCGCCTGTACCATTTTCCAAACATATAAGGAATGTTCAAAACTAACTCCTCACTTGGCTCTAACTTTTCAGACTAGACTCTACCATTTACACCGCGTGTACACGTGCACACGTTGATCTCGTGTATGTCGAATTCATGCATAAATATATATCACAGTCGAGTATCGTTGGTGCAGTTAGTATTACGATTGATGAAAACACTTCAGGTATGATTGATTATGGGGCACAGTAGTACTCCTTTTTTTCTGACAGAATTCAACTCACACTTTCTTTGTCCGGTGCTTCCGGTTTTCAAGTTTCAACGTGTTTTTTTCAACCGGTTAAAACCGAGTGTGAACAAACGCTGTTGTTTCTCTCAAAAATGGTCTACACGTGGAGGCCTTCTTGGTGTCCAAAACCCGTGTAAACCGGATACATTCGTTAAGTTGCCCGCGTCGAGGTGCAACACGCAGTGGAACAAAACACACTGCTATGAGTAGCAAAAAGTCGATGCCCGCCACAATATCTGTGCATCGCGCTAACGGCGACAATGAGACAGAGAATGAGACAGAGAACATCATGATGTGTGTAGGTCTAGGTATTTTTGTTCCCCGGCTTACGGAATGACCCGTTTGTAGAGAAAACTACCTTGGGAATTCCTCCGAGGCGGTGTGTTATCGTACGTGAAGCACAATATTCTGTGTAGCACTATCGTGTGCACTATGACCGTACGTTGGGCCAACGTGCCGGCCAGCGGATGCTTAGCGAAATGTACTACGGTTGATATTTGCTTCGTTCCATGTACGTACTTCCCCGATGTTTGCTCTGTGACGTCTTCATGTGGAAGACTGTGCACCTACAGAAAAGCTATGAGAACAACCCCGCGCGACTTCGCCACGATGACAGCCGCGTGCACTACTTGTCTGCTCTTACGCGCTACTGAATGTACGCCTAGTTCGGTGGATTCCAAATACTTTCGCTTATCGTTAGTCAGGCACCGATGTATTGCTTTCGTCTCACGTTACTCGTCTCGTCATCACAAGTAGGTCTACGAACTGTCGACAACAATATTTGAAAAAAAACTTTCTCGTAAAGAAATACGTATTCGATGTTTTTACGGACTGAATTGAAAGGTCTAGCGCCTGGATAATAATGCGCGTACCATTCGGGTCGCCTTGTTGGAATGCAAGTCCTTTGTACCAGGCATCTGGTACGACTCGTATGGCTTTTCTTTGAGATCGTTTTCTCTTCACGGCGTCCAACATACGGAAGTTCTAGGCTGGACCCTCAGTATCGATGGCATGAAAAAACCTGCCTACCTTTTACGACAGAGTAAATTCGGACTAGCAGCGTTAAACATTGAAATACGTAATAGAGCCAGTTACTAGCTTCGTCTGAGCTTAACGGCACTGCCTATAGCCCGACCATCTATTCGGACGACACTCCGTATATCTCATTGAGGTCCTTTTACGTGGAGAGTACCGCGTACAGCCCAGCACACGCGGTAGCTAGCCGCGTCGCACATGAGGCACTAGTCCATACAATCAGTCTCAAATGATTCTGAACGTACTCGCAACTGTTCATTAGACTGTAGTGAGTTTGAATAATGAAATTCAAATTCTACAACTGATGGTGAAATGCCTTCGTGTATACACGTATATAACAAAAGCATTGCAGAATGAAATCGGTTTCGAAGTGATGTTGTCTGAATCACACGCTTGAGGCGAGATGGGGGCATTGGAGCAATTGCGCAACCCTCTGTAAATGAGCTCGGGCGCTTCTTTTACGTAGCGTTAGGTTTTTGTTTCGGTATTTGCTTGTGCAGGGGCTTTGCTATCCGTTGAATGGTTGCCGAGTTTTGTCTACGAACGTTTCGTAAATACAAGCATGGGACGTTTGTATATACGGCGTAGCGTCGCGCTCAACCCTTTAGAAGGGAGACCCCGACTGTGGGGAGACGGAGTTGGTGTTGGTGTGAGAGTGTATTGGAGACATAAACTCTCCTAGAAAATGAAAAACACCCTCGGTCCCCTTTAGTTATTTCACCAACTGCTACACTGTACTGTATGCCGTATAGTCTATCACGTCGGCAGAAAAACGGTCCCCACGCACGTTTAGTGACCTGTCAGGCCAAATGATAATATGTTTCGAGAGCGTGTTTAGCCAGCTTAGATCGAATTTTTTTTTCACGGCCCGGTAACTGCTATAAATCAGACAAGAACAGTCGTAGTTCCTCTGGGACGGCCTTAAGCTTTTATACTAATCTGCAGATAAGTGTTTTGTTAGGCATACACAGGATACCTCGTGTGTATCTCTTTTATTTTCAGTAGCGCAGCGACAAGGTCCAATCCCGTGTACCATGAGGCCGCATTGGTTCTCTCCCTTTTAATGTCGATTTCTTGCTCTTGGAACTGCACGTCAGGACATTCCACCAGGAACTATACAAGGTGATAGTCTATCACTCATCCTGTCTATGGGGACGTTGTATTTACACCTGTCTTTTGCCAGGTGCCCTTTTCTTTTCTTTTTATAGCCCGTTGTACTACTGAAAATATGTGTCATAGACAAAATTGGAGCCGTCTGACGTCGTACGGCCCGAACTACTAACGAGGATATGGCGTGCCCACCACGAAACGTATCATGATAATAATTGTCTCGGACCTCACCAGCGTTATACATTCTTTCGTTCGCCACGGGTACTCCTCCGTTGCCATCCGTATCACTCCGATCGCATCTGTACGTGCCTTTGAAGCATTTGGAGTATTAACTGGCATATAAGGTCTAGATGCCTTGGTTTTCGCACTCTCCTTGACAATCAAACACCACATCTCATTCCGCGAGGTGTGCTGTTCTTTTTCATTCGTGCTATGTAGTCGTGACGACTTCAAACCGATCGGTTACAGCTACGATATCTTGAAGGAGACTATCGGTATTCGGAACCGTAAGGCGACCATCATCGAGACGAACACCGTGTGGGTATCTCTGTGACCGCGACGCCTGCTCTCATTGTTAAGGCTTCCTACAATGGGATAGACGACCTTCTAGCTCGAGGGGTGGGCCCTGTTGGTGGTTCTATGCCACTACCAGGACGTTCGACTGGTGATGTTAGCAAGACCATAAGGAATGTCAGAGGTGTGCATTACCAGGAGCAGGAGTAGAAAACACAGGGCCACCACAACATTCACTAACACCACCATCCCCCACCACCGGCGACATGTATGCGCTTCACACGTCAGCCATGACTTAGATATCACGAGAGCTTAAGCGGAAGATGTCAAGAGTACACCAGCAACCAGTGCGGACGGAAGCGATCCATGGATAATCCCTACGCCTGCCAGACCAATTCATGGCCCGCTCCCTCATGACCCTGATGTACATGGTGAAGGTGAGAACCGCGGACGTTGTTGAGGGTTTGGTGTTTTGTGGATGGCGAGTGCGCTCCTAGCACCGTGCCAGGAATAACAGACTAACACGCAGATGTCATAGGCGATGTCGCCGGTTTATGGTGTTCGCGTAATACGAACGTATATTTACCTGGGACTCCAGCGTGCAGCCTCTCGACGGGCTGTGTCCGGTCTTTCACGGCGTGTCAAGACCCACGTACGATATGGTCTCCAGCGTACAGTTTACCGAATACCCCTACGCGACCCTATGGACATTCGCCGACGATCCCACGTCCGAGATAATCGAATCTGTGTCATAGGCTATGTCACCAGCCCTGGTATGCATCGAATTGATACCATCACCAACCCCGGTGCGGACAGAAGAGCCTATTCGTGGTGGAAACGGAAAAATGGTGGAAACGTGCACAGCTGAACAGCGGTCAGCTATTTCGCTTCATGCTCCACCATGGCTGGCGGCTGCGGACATGTTGTAGGGTCTACAAGGTAACACGAGGGCATCCCCGGCGGAAGGAGATAACTGCCACTATCTGTGTCGCCACGTCTGTCGCTGTTATCGGAGGCTGCTCCGTTGACGACGGACCAGTTCTTTCCTGGAGTCAATTGCATTCGGAAACTGGAGGCGAGGAGATGTCGCTTTGCTCCGAATTTTCCCTGACGTCAATGTTCACACCCACAACTGCGGCTACAAAAAAGTAAAATGGAGGGTGCTTTGTTGAGACGATATTGTATTGGAATTGTAGCTGGTGATATCTTGATCAGTGATTAAAAGGGATCGGTATAAAGTCCCTGTAAACGTATGGTGGTGCGACATCGAACACATTTAGTTTTTTTTGCCGTCCAGAATGTCATGTTATTTCGTCGACTACCGGCGCAGTCTCATCCCCCCTCCATTTTGGACAACTCTCGACTTGTACACAACTCTCCGACATTCCCCTCTTGCCTTTCAATATATCGCTCCTCCACCCCGCATCTCACGTTTCGACCCACGAACGACCGCACTGGCTTTGAATCCAACACGAGAAAGTCTATCTTCGACACATCGAACAAGGAGGGAGACTGGCTGAGCGCTTTTGGAGTCAACCTCGTGCCGCAAAAGCATGTGTTCAACATCTCTCCTTAAAAATCCGGTGACAAGAGACCACGGCCAAGCTCTCGTCGCTGATGAAACCATCTCGGGCGATGACGAGGTCTATGTTGTCTATTTGGGGTTTCGTGTGTGTGCAAATTGTTCAATTGTTCCGTCATATCTACTCGTAAACCTCCGCATACTCAGTTTCCGCGCTGACAGGGTTTCATCATACGAGGTACACTCACTGTGATCACAGTTGAAGACACATCAGGGATACATCGGACTTGGATTACTGATATTTGGCCAATATGCACGGTATGGCCGGGACCGTTCAGTTCGGTAACAGGTACCTGGAACATCAAGCGCATCTCCCCATCGGCATTGTTTCAAATGCACTGTGTCCATGCATTGTATGACTAGGGCTGGGCATTGGGTTGCTGCGCGTCGCCAATGGATACTACTGTACTGTACGATACCCGGAAGGCATTACAGGCAGTGTTAGTGTCTGCCCGTTCCTGGAGTTCTGCGCTGCGTCATCTGTTTTTGGCGTTCGTGGCTCGGCGTGTTTCATGCTTGGATAAGGACAAACCCATCAAGTGGTTGTTATGGTTGTTACCAAGTCCTTCAGCCAGCACACGACGCACACCACGATAGAGGTATAGCGGTATCATTTTTGGGTGACTTTTTTTTTCCGAATGGCAGGACTTCTTAACCCAAAACAGTCAGAATTGCGCCTTTTTTATTGCACTGATTTTTTGTTGGGTACCTCAGCCGTGGGATTTTTCATCCGCCAGCAGTTTTTATTTATATATACAATTTGTTTGGAGACGTCTTAAGCTTCTAAATTTGGGAACCCCAGAAAAAAATTGGTGCACCTCTATAGTAGCATGCGCCACATACTAACTACCCGTGAAAATCCGGTATACACAAACCCTTACAAATCAAGACATGTTCTTCAGTTAGTTGCACACCGCAACCCGCCATGTTGCCCACCTGGTGATGAAAGAAAGTGCGTCCTCACGCAGCCCAGATGACAGCTGCATAACGTTTTCCAACCACCGTGTACTATGTAGGGACGGCGAAAAAGTACGTATTATCCTCTTTGTGTACTCACTACTATTCTCTGCGGGCTCTCATTACGTCATTACCAGAGGTATATTCGCATACTGCTGTATTGTTGTCAGGCGTGGAGCACACATATGTGCTCTTGTCTTCACGTTTCCCCCACCAACTTGCGTGCGTTGTACTGGAAAACTAAATTCCGATCATGCTGGTTGTGACCACCTGTGTGGCGTCCGATTCGGGTGAAGTACAAGTGAAGTGAGTACAGGAACCCAACGCGTACATAATAGACACAAGTTAAGGTCCATCGACGAAGCTGGTTTGCCTCCCTGCCACATGAACCTTTAACACTGTACTGTAGTCACTGACCCTTTTCCTCGATCGGCGCTCTGTACGACCAAAATATCGATAGCCTACCCGTAATACGCCTAGGGATACTGTCGTATTCAAATGTCATCAACTCATGTTGCATACAGATCGTTCGCGGGCTGGAAATATTTAGAGAGGTGTCTAATGCCTCCTTCCAGAAAACTCGGACCAAAACAGTTATTCTAGTACAAAACTTTCGTCCTGCGGTTGATACAGCGATTGCCGTTGACGGCCGCTACCAATACATTATTACAAAAATGAAAATACAATCCAGGTGGCTGTGAGATCGAGGATTTTGTCGAAACTCATCTTTGCAATCTGTGTGTGATACTCCGATCGCGCGTATTTCGGGTTGTGTGTCCTCATTAAGAACATTGGTCGGCGACTCCCCATGCAACTACAGTGTACCTATCAGGGTCAACAGGGTGGTCTTAGTCAGTACCTGTGCGCGTAAACTACTAAACCCATTTCTTAGGGGGACAAAATCTTTGTCATACCTCAATTTCGCCCCAGGTCACCGGTCTGCGATTGATTGGAAATGCCCGTGGATGTTTTACGACAAAAAAACTTTGGCACAGTATTAGACTAATGTTGACAGAGAAGTTGCCTACCCTGCGTACGACCGTATCAAATACAATAATTGAGCTAACAACACGAAGACGAAAAATGATTGCCCTGCTTTTTTGACGACCTAGGCACACTCCAGTCATCAGTGAGGAAGGCGGGCGCTGTTTCGTTGTGCCTGAAAAGCCCAGGTCTACGCCTGCTGTAGAGCACGACAATTCCCCGGGAGGGCGATTTCCACGCTTTCCCCTCGCCGAGGTGAGGCGCCGACGGCCGTTCTTTCGCCGGCACGTCGTAGTGCTGTGGTGCGGATGGGACGTGGCGGCACCACGAGGTCGCCGGAGGCCGAGTAGAGCTCCGGCGTCGCAGGTTTTTTGCGGGTGTGTTATATCCAAGATATTTTCAAATATCCAAAAGAACTCCACCACCACGACGGCAGCGTATTACCCGTATATAATAAGGAAATTATTAGGTTGCCTAGTGGCCTGTTGACGTCATGCAGTCCTCATACACACCCGGATACCGGGTGATGTAATATGTGCCACGAAGTACCTGAAATCAACTGCGATGATACATCGAACAGGCCATGTCTCCCACATACCTCATTTATCGGAAAAGAGTTGCGGCGATAACGGGAAATCTGACACGGCTTGGTCGGCAAAATGGAAACACACCATTTAAACCCTAACCGCATTAATGTGTGTTGTTCATGCAATTTGCATCGAAAATGAAACGAAAGACGGGCACAAACATTTGAACAACACTCTTACTATGATTTTAGATAGTAATTGCCGTACAACTGCCTAGGTAAACATAAATATATGTATGTATGCATACCCAACCTCCTTTCGTCTAGGTGCAGTATCTTCGACGAACACTCTCGATTGCTACTCGAACAACGGTTCGTCCCCGCGGTGTGTTCGCTACTGGATGTTTCTGTGTCGTCGAACCGGTCGACATTCCTTTTGAAAAGAAAATATGTATATTTATTGCTCGGAAGGCATCCCCACTGGATGTTATCCGTCTACGCCGCCCCCGATAATCCCTGCTGTACCATTGCAATGGTTGATGAACGCTTTGTTGGTTAAATGCAGCAACGATGAGCGAAGAGTCACCACGCTGGTTAAGTAGTTCAATGACCAAGGCAAAGCGTTCGATGTACCCGCCCGTGCCCCCAACCACGTGTTACGTCGACGCCCGTTGGTTAAGTAGTTCAATGACCAAGGCAAAGCGTTCGATGTACCCGCCCGTGCCCCCAACCACGTGTTACGTCGACGCCCGTTGTGTGGTGTACACACAACCATCCTCATCATGCCGTACGTGCACAGCGTCAATATCCTAACTAAACGGGAAACACAGGACGGCACCCGCACGGTCATGCATACGGGAGACGTGACAGACTTTTTGCTTGCTGCTACTAACGCACGGATGAGGTGCAAATGGTCTCGCAAACGTGTCCTGGCGGGGCCAATCGACTACTATTAATATTGCTCACCTGCCGAAGCGGTGTTCGTAGCCCGTTTCATCCCCAGTGAACGTCATATGAGAAATCACCGTAGAGCCAGCGTATATCGCTTTTTGCGCCCACCCGAAGGCATGAGATGGAGCATGACCGTTCTGGCGAGCTCCTCTCACAGGGCTGGCCAAGGGGTTTCGCAGGATCATTTCGGTTCTCTGATACACCACATGGTTCTGGAGATAACGCTTGGTTCTCATTTTAGGCTCCGTTCCCATTTTTCTGAAAACTCTGTTATAATATGGCGGTGCTGAAAGAAGTGGTCTCGAGGCATCTCTGATCTACTAGTGCCCATGCAGGATAATATCAGATCCAGCTGAAACATGGTTCACTTTTGCTTGTCGAGTCCACTTTAGCTTGGGTTTTACCGACTCAGGTACATATCCGACTTCTTTCGCACATGTCTAGCCACGTCGACCCACAGTAGTGTCCGCAGTTCAATGCATACGGACGTGATGGTGTGTATTTGTCCCGACTAGGATTTGTAGGTGTACCGGAAAAATTGGCTTTGTTTCGCTTGGAGGCCACACGCTGATAGAACGCGTAACATGAGCGAGCGGGATTTCTTTTTGTTCGGCGTTCAATCACACCTTTTATGATTGTTTTTCAATCGGGTACATGTTGGCATAGTCGTCATCATGTCGTCGGCTTGCTACATTAGCCAATGAATGAAGTGGGGATAACGATAAATGTACGATGTGTGCAGATGCTCATTGGCTTTACGAACATTTTACATATTTCATTTCTACATTATTAGACTATACGCATTGCTGCACGGGTATACATTTGTAGTCCAAGGAACTGCTGTGCGACGTACCTGCAACGACGACCTCACTACTCAAGTAGGTATAGACTATACATGATGCTTGACAGAACATGGGACATGTTTGGAGTATTCTGCACGTATTAATTTCAAATGTAGTACCCATCCAGAGGGTACTTGACGGACATGACCACACGGGATTAACACGGTTCAGAATGGTTGCAGCGTTCTTGTTCCGGTAATGAAATAAGGAGGGCACGGTTAAGCACCAGCTACTCCTGCTGCTCGTACAATTGAGTACAAACACGATGCGCACAAAAAATACTTCAGCAGATGCATGCCCTTCCTGCATAGCCAGTGGCGAAACCTGAAGATAGGCGTTGGAATGAGCCATTTTCTGCTCGCAAAACATCATCGCTCCCTACCACATCCTCATTTTTATGATCTAGGCGAAAGAACCGGCTTTCAGTTGCCGAATACCTTCTTTCCAAGTACAGCATTTGACACGAACGTCACACGAGGTTAACAATGAATGGCCTGACATTCTCCAAGTAAGTTGCCACCACTTACGTATGGGACATTTTTTTTTGGTGGGTCGATCGAGGCATGCACTAACCGCAAACGACGGCAAAGGCCATTCCATTGCAAGAGTTTCGTTTAAAGCAAGTATTTCCAATATTCCTCACCTCACTCCGTTCGGAATAAGTCTTACGTGCATCGCTTTTTGCTGATTTAGCTTATTATCAGAATAATGTCGACAAAATGAACATCCGATTGATAAACGAATGCTTTATATACTGAGCACACGGACCGTCCTTGTTCTGAGTAAACCTCACCGAGTGCTACGCGGGTGCGTACAATGTATAAATCGCAACCCAAAGCGCAACGGCAATAGGATGTTGACAGTGTGGTAGATCACCACCTAGAACGACGCCATCAGACCACTTATAAAGATTTTTTTTTCTTAAATGTAGGCGTAGGTTTAGTAAGAAGTTGTATGAGTTTCGTAGAGTTAGGAGCGCGTGTAGGATGCGCGCTTACGATAGTCCTTCACCGCTTTTTCTCTCAGGGTCTTTCACTGTAGGGTCTTAACACACGTCCCTCTTGACCTATAAAATATTTTGGAGAAAAAGCTTAGCTTCACTGCGACCGGATGAAAATTCCCATGACATAGGTAAAGACTATAGCCAATGAATACCGTACTATAAAACGCCCATTTCACACTATTTTTAGGTCAAGGAGCCCCACCATTACGAAATAATTACAATTGAGAACTGATACCTCTGTCGGAGCACGCGTCATATCGGCATCGGGCTAACTCTCGCGGATCGCCGTGGTCAAGGTACGTACCAACCCGATATACCAGCACTATTATTAGTGAAGGCACCGACGTTTTCGAGCATATATGAAGGTCGCCTCAGCCGGTGATGTTGGCGTTTTACCGAGGCCAATACTCGCATGTTCTTTCGTGCGTGTGGCGAGGAGTTGCCTTCACAAAACCCCTCTCGTAGCGTGAAGCGAGAAAATTTTGTATCGAGCGATATAAGGGAGATCGGGCTGTTGTCGTAGAGAATCCTAGGTTCCCGGTCGCGTTCGAAGTCGATACTGCCCAACATCAACTACTATCAAGATTTGCTGACGATGGCAGATCTCCTATAATGAGCGTTTTGTCGATGCGTCCCCGTCCTTTGCCTGTGAGACCGGAGATTGACGGTGTGTATGTATACCAGGTGTTCCACGTCGCCCCCTCTGTCATGCGCCTCAAGGCTAACTTTGTTTAAGACGTGTGTGATGTTGGGGTTGTCTGTTCCTCGGGCAACGAGCATTGGTACGTGAGTCTTGACAAGGGGGACACATCGTCTTCTCCGTCGTTCTTCACGTTGTGAAACGCATAACCCCCTCCAACCGCCTTCAACAGTAAAGTTCGTATTGAGGTAACATAGCTGAAAAGTGTTAGGATGCACACAGACAGTCGGTTTTCATGTCGGCATCAGTAGCTCGGAGTTACAATCTGGTTGAAATACTTTGTTGACCCCACCACTGTCCACACATTGACACGAGCTCGAATATTTCCGATATATGTTTGCTCGGACTGATGTCGCCTTGTTATGATGAAGGGACTGAATGATGTGCTTGTTAGGCGTGTGCACGTCTACACATCGATTTCAACGGGCTAGGTTTGCGAGACCGGACCGCTCGGATAAATATTTCGCTTCGACCACGTAGTCTCGCCGCGAGTTTTGTGCCCGAAGCGGGTCCCTTTGGAAAATGTATTCCCGTAAAACTGTGGTGTACTCGCAGTTGCTGTCCACTTCTCTCTTGTACGTTGCTTCCGAAAAGCTGTCGTTTTCATCTTGTCGGTTTCCTGAGACAAGACTACCTCGTTGCGAGACGCCCTTTATGACCAGCAACTGCCGAAGCAAATGCCGATCGTTTGCACTCGGACGTTTTTACTCGAGCCACCGTCGATGTTCCCCTATTCTTTTATACCGTACGTGGTCAATACCCAACGAGAGTTGTAGTATTGCCCACCGATTGCACAGCTATCATAACACTATTCATCCACCTCAATTGGAACCCTCCACTGATATACTCGCGCAACAAGCATACGCACTGACCCAACAAATGGTTGCGGGACTGGTGTTAGAAGGCAGAGGGGCAACCATTGTTTTTTTTACGTGCACCTCTCTTGAGGAGGTATCTACCTCACCTTAACATCGTGTTGTTGAGAGGCCACAGGAAATCCAACCCGACTTTTCAACCTAAGACGCGGTAATTCGACGCGAGTCGACGCGGGAAGAAAATGCAGCACTCTTCTCGTGACCAAAATAAGGGCACCTAACGTACGTAGTGGGGAGAGGGGAAGAGGACCCGCAATCTGACCCCTGATCTGACTTGCTACTGGGTGGGAGCGCGAGAATACTGCGTAGAAAATAAATGGGATGGCGAAAAACATCTACTCCTGCGTGGAAAAATATGGCTATGACGCAAAAACATAGATGGCATCCCGACGACGTTGGCTTTAAGAGGTCGCATCGGTCAGAGAGAGCGCGTTGACAAAACATTTTTGGTCCATCGTCGCGAACACTTAGAAAGCGCTAACCATGTGTTGGCTCTCTCGGTCGGGCAGCATAAACGTTCTAACCCAAGCAATTTGGCGGAACCTGAAGAACGAGTAACTCGACGACTCTCCCGTGTATTACGTATACAACAACACAATATTTCCTATTAATCAAATCGGCATCCAAAAGGACACTACGATGTTCTAGAAAAAAGAAAATGGGTTGGATGGAGTTGCAAATAAAATCACGTTAGCGTTGAAACCGTCAAGCGCTAGTATCCGAGGCCATACAAACCCAAGAATATCCAGACAAAGAATAAGTGAAAGAATAGCGTTTTCCCGCTGTCATATATTTGTTTCTAACCGTTACGTCCTCGTGTATTGGATAAATTTGGGTTCTGATTCCTGCATCGTGTATCCCCCTTAGTCATATTATGGTAGGGAGTCCTGCCAGTCAAAAGCCTTCGACCACAGTGGATTACCCGCGTATCGAGTCAACGGTCACTTGTACCGACGTTCACGATTTGCTCATGGACCGCGGCCTGTCACCAAGATCCTACTAGATCCTCGTCACCAGCAGAACCGAGACTGGAGCAAAGCCAAGGCAGGAAGGGTACTACTGTTCTTATTCCGGAGTTGAGGCCGTTATCGCATTCACTTAAAAGGTTGTTGTTGACGCGGCCAACCGACGCATTCTACGCTGGCGCAATTGTTTGGCGTAACAGCTGTAGCCGTTCGAACCAGTGACATTGAGTCGGTGAATGAACGTTGCCTGGGATGGGGCCCCATACCGTGCACACAACGGCCTCTGGTGCGGTTTGAGGTGGACATACCGGCCATGCCTTGGTGTCAATCTGTGTGTTTAGCTAATATCCTCGGAAACTGGTGAAAGGTACCACGTAAACCTCCAACCTGAGCGGTTACTGGGTGCTGTTGGTATGTCGCCTCGGTCACTGATAAAAGGCACGACGTATCCGCTAATCTGTCCGGTGACTGGGTGGTGTTGGCCCAGTCCAACAACGGATGCCATATCATTCCAAACCGTCTACCGATTCGCACGAGTAACTGTGACCCGTTGAAAATGCAATTGGACCAAGGCTATAGACTATGTATTCTCGTTTTCAGTAGCGGGTTTGAGCCAATCGCACGAGTTACTCAGTACCCCAGAAGGACCTAACGCTCTACGTCATCGATCGGTTTAGCACAGCGTAGCTTGCCATGCCGTTGCGGAATCATGTCCCCAGAAGTAGAATCAGAAACGAAAAAAAAAACCTGAAGCCTGAAAAAAAAGGGGAGTCACTCGCTCGAGTGACTCCGCAGCACCCCCCGCCAACAAAAAAGGCCACCCTCCTCCCTTTTCCTTGGTAGGCCCAAACAATTCCTGAAAAGGACTGCCGTACTCAGGGTGGCCGTAACATGTAAAACATCACTGCAGGGCTGTGTGGCAAGCGCTGGCTTCGTCGCTCAGTGGCGGCGATGGATCCTCAAAATTCACTGCGCCAAACCAGGCGATGTGGGGCCGTTCGCCCTTCCCTGTTCATTCTTGGCAAAGCTACGAGGACTGCACTCGTACGACATATTAACCCTACAGAACGGCAATCGCCAAACCAGTATCACGGCGAAACAGACCGATGAGGACGGTGTGCGGCGTGGTCTCTCTCCCTATCGCGGGTATGTGCCGGTCCGGAACACTAGTACTCCAGCGGCAACAGACATCGTCAATATGGCATGGACGTAAGTACTGGTACTAGCGCCACCGGTGCAATGAACTCCGTATGCTCCTCTACTGGTTGACCTCGTTAGTACCAAGCAAAATTGCAGGCACTACAGAGGCACACGGACACTACACAGTTGGCATTGTAGAGGAACGATCGCGGCAATTCCACCGACCAAGGTTCCGGGTACACCCATTTTTACTGCAGTGGTGCCCGCTCAGCATGCATTTCGATGGCGGCGTATTGCGTGAAGATCAAGACCTCAATAAAAAAAAATATAAAGTAGAAAGATAGGGCTACACCCTCCAGCTGTGAGATTGAAGATTTCGTGGACCCTCCTGTTTTCAAGCTGTGTGCTATACTACGACCTTATGTATGTATATTTATATATTAGTATATCAATATCTGCACAGGAACAGAGTTTAGAAGCCGATGGGTCATCCCACCTTAGGGGTGTGCAGACGATTCTGATAAATTTCTGACCACCTATTATGAGGGGAGCTATCTCAAAATCTCACCACCCGCCCAACATATGAAATCAAAGGTATTCATGCGCCCAGCCCGACCAAAACTTTCAATAATACCTAGTTTTCAAAACCAAATCTACCCCAATAATTACCACATACCGACTGACACGAGTTCTACGCTTGAGGGGGGCTAGCTCGACCCGTGGACGAGAACCCCTTGTCCCCAAACGTGTGAACCCCATCGTCTGGCGACGCCGATCCACGGTACGTTACAGGTCAACCTTGAACCTTGTTAGGCATAGTTGCCTCTCTGGACTCAAAAGGACAGACCGTGTGACAACTAATTGTAGATTGAACACGTAGGCAAACGCACTCCCACGGGGGATGCCCGCATTAATCAGTACGGCATGTGTAGCCATTTTTACCGGTGACTCTGTACGCCACCCAAAACAAAATTAGCCATTTCTGCTGGGCTTGCCGTAGCTATCCTTTCCATTCCGGGTTAATATCGCCGGAAAAACTCAACAGCCACGGAAGCTCCGTCAAGACCGCAAGGACACAAGGGCTCCAGACGCGCGTGTGACCGCGACCCACTACAAGAACGCACCCAAAACGCGACCCCCTACGGTACCCTTGGCACGAAGCAGCACCGTGGCCTACTCTAGGAATTCAGTGATTTGATATAGAAAGGGTACTCGCACTGGCATTAGTTACTTCCTCGCTTGAGAATGGAGGAGCGTCACCAATCCTACCTGTTTCGGGGGCAAACCCAGGCTACGTCTAATGCACCACGCGCTAAAACCCGGCGTGACTGGCGTTTGAGCGACCGGAAGGAAGAGCAACAACACCCCATCGTTCATCCCCAAAGCTTAGAGTCCTTGTCCATCCCCAAATACCTCGGCTAAAAGCTCGAGCGCCCCGTCGATGCCTTCGCTTAGGGAGGTCGCGTCACGGTAGAGCAGTGAGCTTTGGGTGCAATGGTCGGACGCCTCGAAGGCGGCCGCTCTGGTCCTGATCCGTTTCGCGTAAGATATTCCGTCAACTCCACCGTCTACCAGGACGTGCGGAATGCCTATCAACAAGGCTAGGATGCTCGCATGAAGCATATCGGTAACAAGAACCTGAGGTCACGCCGTTCAAGGAATGATCAGTGTGCGTGATTGTGCACAAACAACAAGTTAGATCTACGGACTAGCACTTGGACGGTATTCATGTGCGGATCGGGGTGCATTGTAGGACCAACAGGCCAGGATGCGGGAAAGGGGCGTTAGGAAAAGGCGGCGGAGAGTCAGAGAAGAGATACTCTCAATTTGCTGAGGTGCGGTCAGACGATTTACAAACGGTTTCTGCGCTAGATTTCCCGAGGGGGTACCAGGTTTTTAGCTAACAGTTATTTGTGCGGTCGAGACGGTGAATGCGACGTAGAAGACTGCGCTGTGACGTAGACATCGACAACCACCAACGAGGCGATAAATAATGAACATCAACGAGTGTCGATCGGGGCAACAGCTTCGCTTTCGTCTACTGTTCTGTAACAAATCGTTATATAGTGTACCATGGCCGTGACGCCTCTAAAACGAAATAATGATACGCTCTGCTCTCTCCTCCTATGTATCTCAGGAGTATGATGATTTTTCATTTGTCTTTTCCAAGACAGCGGTTTCGATGACATAAGTCGCCTGGTGTTATATAGAGGAAAGAAACATCACTCAGCGATCATCAACTATATGCGAGGGCATGTTTTCGTGAGCACCACCTACACGAGCATCATACGTGGACGCCCCATCTACAGAACCTCATTATCTTCGATGACACGGAAAGTACAGGACGACATATACATCGTATAGTATTCAATTCGAAGAGGACCTTCAGGAAAGTCGTAAAAATTGTGATAAACCACACTACTAACCTATTGATGGTACGTAAGATAATTCGTACGTATCGTCTGCATGGTCGTTTCCCAACCTGTGACGAACGAAGCAGCATATACCAAACGAATGAAGAACTTAATTGATCGCGGACACATCAAACGTCCCTTTTGAACACTTAGGCCCGTGTAAGAAGGTCGTCTCTTCCGGTAATGTAGGCCCTGCGTTGGTTTTGGACGGGGTTAGGCGAGCCCGAGATTCGCTGGGTATTCCGTGCTTGTGGGATGGAGTTGCCTTCACGAACCTCTTCTGGGTTAAGCGAGGGGAAATTTATAGAGTAAGGTGAGGGAGCTCAGCGTGTCCTCGTAGAGGACCGTGGGCTTCCGATTGCGTTCGGGTCTTATACTGCCCAACGTCAACCACATTTTGAAGAGGCATTTTTGATGGCAAAGATCATAGACCGGGCGTTTGTTAACGCGTCTTCACATGGTTGGCATTTGTTTTCTGAGATTGACGGTACCCTCGTACCCTGCCCTCCACACGATGCGATCATTTATTTGACCTTGACCCGTGTACAGTTCGTTGACATCTTTCGGGAATGCGGGTGTACGCTTGTTCGTGTTGCGTTCGGGATGTTTTATGACATGCCGTTGTACTTTCTCGACATCCAAGTGCATCGGCCGTGCGTAGATACACAGTAGTGATTTATGGTTTGACGGCGAAAACAAGTTATACCAGTGGTTCAGCAGTTGATAGCCGTTGCTTATTCTCCCCCGTCAATGTGAACGGTGGTGGTAACAACGTTTCTTTTGTTTGTGTGTCTGTCTGCTGTATCTGTGGCTGGGATTGCGAGTTGTCCTGATTTATCACTCAGTGTTTTTCATTTCTACTCTAGTCGCGGCGTTTTCAGAACACAGCTGCCGGCTGTAGTCAACTCGTTAACATTTTTGTGCAATAAAGCAAGCAGGCATTTAACATCTCGATAATCGATCTCAACAGTCGATGGTTCTCCTTTACGGTGCAAACGTACTCGCGATCGGCAGTGCGGTTTGGTTTTCGCGGCATACTCTCCTTTAGTTCGGCAGTGAATGGGAAAATGACTGGGAAGAGATATCGGGATTTTTGTATAGAAAATCTTTCACAGTCTTCTGTGAAAAAATCGAACTACTCGTGGTAAGAGCCAGGTTAGTCACAGCAGTAGTCGGGCCATTCAAAATAATAGGTGGCGTCACGGTTGAGCTATTCCTAATAACCTGTGCTCTGGGCCGCAGTTGGGTGTTTCACAACAGAGCGTGCGTCACAGTTGGGATACTCGGGTCATAGCCAGAGGTATCGCAGGTGTAACAGACAAAGCAAAAAATGCCTAATTTCAATAATATCACGGGCATTTTACTCCTACGGATATCTAGGCAACTCTCACTGAATTCAACCGGCGAGGGTGATTCCAGTCACAAGGGCTATGACAGAGGTAGCACGTTTGCGCTATTTTGTTTCTTGTACGACGGAAATAAAATACCCCGAACACGTCGGAAATAAAATGCCAATTGTTTAACTATATTCGCATTGCGTACCTCAGCCACGGGAGTTTGCATCCAGTCCCTAGCAGGTTCATATTATCTCCGAACCAGTTTTTGGGAAAGGGTCTTAAGCTCCCAAATTAAGGAACCTCAGAAAAATGATGGTGTCTATCGTAGAACGCGTCCACAATTTAGGTCTTCACGAAGAATGGGTTTGTTTCACCTGGAAATGCACTTTTGGCCAGGGGTCCTCAGTTGCGACTCATCGCCAAGTTTGGTGTCCACGCCGTGTGCTCAGTGTTTTACCGGGCGTGGTCGTGAAGGGTTTGCCAAATCCGTAAGAGAGCTTCGACCGGTGGCGAGGGTGCCGGGGAGACGGGTGACGGCTAGCTCGCAGGGGCTGCTACTTGCCCCCAGTTCTCGCTGTTACATTTGTTTCGAGTATCCTAGATTATGTTTGGGTCACTTAACGATGTGTACACGGAGTTCAGACATTCGACGACGCTATTATGAAGGTAGCCTCCTCCGGTGGTGTCGGCTTCGTCTTGGTCTTGAACGGATTTGACCGAGGCCGAGATTTGCTTGTTTCTCCGTGTTTGTGGCAAATAAGTGTCTTCACTGACATATCTCGCGTCAGGTGAGGGAAGATTATATAGAGTGAGATGAGGGAGCTTGGGTCGTTCTGGTAGAGGACCCTGGTGCCCCGGTTTCGTTCGGCGTTGATATCGCCGGGCGTCAACCATTAGAAAGATTCATTATTAATGGCAAGTCTCATGAAACGGGCGCTTGTTAACGCGTATTCATGGTTGGCATTTGTGATTGGAGATTGACGGTATTTACGTACCCTGTCCTCAACAGGTGTATTGATTGGCAATTCTCCCGTCGTGTTCATTGGCGGTGGCATTACCACCTTGCTTGCTGTATATGCGATACGTATCTCTGTCTAAAAATTGCTGACCTCAGAGTCCCCCACTGGAAAGGTTGTTGATTGTGCTGGAAAGAAATGGGCAACTTATCAGTTTACCGTCATGATCAAACAACTATCATATCTGGCACGCATTTTTCGTCGTAATGGTATAGACTATGTATCAATATAGATATTTCTCAAACTTCCCACACCAGCCACTATCAAATAGTCGTCATGGTGATACTACGTACGTACATGGGTTTGCTCATGTTGAATGTTCTATGAATATCTTGCGGCCAAGTACTCGATACCTGTAGGATAACACACCGCGACGCTATAATAACAATATGGCGCAAGTTCAAAATTGCTGTTCCCAAATGTTGTCTCTATTCAAATGCTTATCACACAAATAGCTAAGCCTGGTTGTCAGACTAAACTGCGAGTTCCCAAAAATGCAACAATGTTCCTACGTAGTGGTTGTCCTTAAATAGAAGTCTTCCATTATTAGGTGACCTTAAATGAATTCATACCAGGGTGTGTATATTATAATCAACATATAAAGCATGCCATAAGTACCTGCCGTAGATAAAAATACTCGTACAAAGATTATAAGTGCAATTGTGTTATAATGCGAGATCCAGAAAGCCCTACTCGTATAGATATAGTCTATAGCGTCAAAGAAAAAGCGTCGGTTAGATCAATTTTCCTCCCTTCCACTTTATAACCTAACTTTGAGGCATTGATAATTTTTACGTAACACACAGGTAGACAAGTTTTCTACCATCCACACCCGTTCCTCGGCACGTCATATCAATTTTTCTCCCTTCCAATTCATAGTTTACTTTTGAAAAGGTGGGCACCTGCACGCAACAAACAGATGGAACATTTTGCTACCATCCACCTCCGTTCCCCGCCACCATCACCACCATCACCACACACACGTCCCTTCCCCCACGCACACAACCCCTCCCCCGCCGCGTCGTCGAATTTTAAATGTGGTAGATAGAGCAAAGAACACGACTATAGTCTACCGGACAGATGATATCGCCTCGGCGCGTCATATCAATTTTTCTCCTTTCCAATTCATAGTTTACTTTTGAAAACGTGGGCACCTGCACGCAACAAACAGGTGGAACATTTTGCTACCATCCATCTCCGTTCCCCGCCACCATCACCACCATCACCACACACACGTCCCTTCCCCCACGCACACAACCCCTCCCCCGCCGCGTCGTCGAATTTTAAATGTGGTAGATAGAGCAAAGAACACGACTATAGTCTACCGGACAGATGATATCGCCTTGTAATCTATCCAGCCAGCCATGCCGTAGCTCCAACTAATTTTAACCGCCCCCCCGGACTTCCCCGCCACCCGCACTATCGCCAACACCTAGGACGTTTTGTACGTTCCTACCATATATGCATGTAAAAGACACAAAATGCTTGGAATACCCCTCTCGTTTTATTTCTTTCCGCCGCCCCACCTAAACTCGACATCTTCCAGAAAATATACACTACCAGACAGGTGTTATCATACCAATAATTTTCTAGCGACCCATACCGTAGCTCCAACCCCCCCCCCCCCCCCCTCTGGCGCCTCGCCCACTCCTTCCTTGCCACCTGCACCATCACCTAGACCTAGCACGTTTAGGAAAAAAAGGACCAGATATACCTTTTTGCGACCTAAAGCGGTTGTAACCCCCCCAGTCCTTGATTCATCTTGAACTCTCTTCACCGGTGGTACGACTTACAGGATGTACATGGCAAGCCAACTAGTTCCTTCCACAACCGATAGGTTTGTCCCCGAAAAAAAGCGTATAGTTCCACGCACAGATTGAGTTCTCCCCCCCCTTCGCCGCCGCCATCGCCGCGGCTCCCTCCGCTTCTCGGCCCCTGGCCCTCAGTTTTTGTATTTTTGTATTTTTTTTTAACTCCGATTTCCCCACGTCGGTGATACGACTTACGGGAAACGCTCGATAAAATGATGCATTTTCTGTCCACAGCTGTCAGATCTTGTCTTCCTCAAAAACGGGGTTTGTTTGTTCCTCGCACAGATTAATGAGCATCACCCTTTTGGCCTTGGTAAAGCTACAATCTAGTTCCAAAGGGAGTCGCCGACCTATATTCTTAACAAGGACACACACCACATGATACGCCCAATTGGGGTATAACACACAGCTTGAAAAGGGAGTTTCGACGAAACCTCCGATCTCACTCCTCCTGGAGTGTAATATTCATATCATATTAATATTGAAAAATAGCACCTGTTCATGTTTCTTTCGTTTCTGAGGCATCTGTTTTCAAAGGACGTGTCACGTATTTTCTTGTATGATAAGTTCTGCTGTTCGATGGTCGTTTTTTGTTGCTGACAAGACATAACGACAACAATATGCGTAATACGCTCTACGGGTAAAACCTGACTGAATACAGCTCCCTGGGTATTATGCCAAAGGTATACCCGTACCCCGGGCATTTTGTCCCAGTTTACAGAAGGCACAGAAGATGCGGACAAGAGCATGGGGACCGTGGAGAGCTTCTAAACGTTGCGGGTACGGGTATGGAAGTCTTGCAGAACGTCCAAAACTTCCAGGTATCGTGGCACGGGCGTACATGACTCAAGGAAGTTCCAAGCGGGTACAAAACATGCTGTACCCGTACGCCGGGTATTGCGACCACGGGCGTACGTAATTGACAGAAGTTCCGAGTGCGGGTACAAATAACGTACAGAACTTCCAGAAGTTCCGGGTACGGGTAGGCATGTCCTGATGAAGCTGCGGACATAATTGTTCATCGGGTAATACCGGGGGTAAGGTAAATCCCCCGAGAATGGTTTGTACGCACCGTAGAGAGCACAACCTTGAATATTCGCACTGTATATTTAGTTGATTTAAACCGAAGACTAATATCACGCTCCCCCCAACCGACATAACGGCGGAGGTCATTATATATACAGTCTATAGACTTTACATCTCTCTCCTGCTGCACGAGCCTCCAGCGACATATACTTTTTGATAGCGCGAGGAGACGCCAGTAGAGTACCAAGCGGAAGCGATCCCTTAATCGTAGATTGACAGGAGCTTGAGTGATTGGGTTCAATGGTGGCAGTATTTTTGAACTTTCGCGGCGTAATGGGTCTAACGTTGGTAGGGCATGATATACGCACACGTAAAAAAAAACAGTTTTGTATTGGAGACGGGGCTAATTTTGCGCGCCTAGTCGATAAAGCGTCTATCATACTTCGAGGGAGATGAAACGATGAGGGAGCAAAGTGGGTGTGTTCATTTCATGCATATAAAAGTCGTAGTTCTGTAGATCGTTGGAGTTGTAGAGCCTGGACGGACCACGTCGGGCTTCAACCGGTCACGCAGACATATCTTGCAACAAGCGAGAAGCGCCATTATTTTTTCGCTGAGCCCAATGATCATCGAGCCGGGCGCTAAGCCGAACCACACACGTGAGGCAGACTTCCGCACCGTTAAGGCACTTTCTCGCTTATCGGCATCATGATGCCGACCCGACGGCTTCAACGTATGGGCGGGGTGTATTCAGTACAACATGCGTGGCCGTAGTTCTGAGGCCCATACTTCCTGAGTTATCTGTGCCCGACAGTGGCTACAATATAGGTGCACTACTTTCTTTTTTCATCGTTCCTCTGTTTGGGAGATAAAGATTATCCCCCAAAAACCGTTTCAGAGAATAATTGAACTGCTACCTGATGAAAAATCCCATGTCCCCTTGGACACACGACGAAAAATACACGGCTAAACATTTTACACCCGTTTTCGACGAATTTGGGTTAAGAAGCTCCGTCATTCAGAGACCATTTCATTCGAAAACTGCTGCCTATGTCGAAGCACGCGTCGACCATCAATGAGATACAGCACGCTACGTGACTAACGCCGCGGTAATCGGTGACCGCTTCTTTCACCACCGGGTTAGATTCACCCGCGCCAGTGACGCATGTTCAGGCCGCCGACGAACTTTTTTGTTCAGACAATTCTTCTCGACGCAGCCTAGCTAAACAATATCTCGCAAGGTCACGTCGCAGCAATGCAATAACACTCACGCGTAAGACTGACAACACACAGGGAGGCCGCTCGGACGGGTAAACCCGAGACACTGAAAGAAATAGTGCAGAAATCGAAACCTCTGTACCGTAGCTTTAGCCAAGTTTTTTTTCTGAGCAGGGAGGCACGAGGGCGGGGCTTTGATAGAGGGTACTCTAGCGCTGCAGAATTCAGGCGGCGGCAATCACCTTAGCAGTTGATATGTATTTCACGCCAGCGTCGACCACGACTGTGTGCCGCATGGAGGGTATGCTGTGTTCGTTAACATGGTGCCTGTACAGCAGTTCCCTGTTGGTGGGGTTGCTCGCCCAGTCTCCCACAAAGAACGTCAGGTGGGGGGCCCGTTCTGCCATCTCATTGTACAGGTTCTCTTTGGCTTCCTGCTCCGTAGCACGATCAACGGGGGGAGGGCCGGGAGGGGTAGTTATTCGATGTATATGTTCGTCAAACTGCCGTTTACCACCAATGCCACTCGAGACATGTGATCATCGTTGCTCCCCATCAAGACACATCCAACACTCGTACCCTGGTGAAGGCTCTTCCTCACATTTCATGCAACGTTTTTCCTCGTTCTATCTCTTTCCCTTCGCCGACCTGCGCCCGCCATCAACCTGGTAAGGTTGAAATCGTGTTCTCGTCGCTGCCTAGCTAATTCCAACGTTCTCTACCAAGTATTGTCACACATTCGTCTTCGGTCTTCATCGCGTCCTCAAACTCATCCCGTTCCATCCTGGGAGGGTACAACCGTTTCTTGCATTGTCGAGGTCTTGACGCTCTAGGCCCGCACATACATGCGCTGCCGGGACGGAGCACGGCGGGTTCTCATCCACCAGGCGGACATCGCGTTCACTAAAAGCAAAGCATTGTGAATTGTTCCGCGAACCGCAACGAAATCCGGGAAGGACTACATTTGTGAGGGTGAAATATACCCTTTGTGATTGCTTGGTTCTTGTCGACGGGGGCAGGGGGGAGGGAGGTCATGCTCGTGCAACGGTGACGGTGCACACACGTTTTCTGAGGTTCCTTGTTAAAAAACAAGTATAACTTACCTTGGGTAATATGAACCTGCAACTGCGATGACGGATCTCATGTGCCAAGCACTTATCCGATATGAGAAATAGTGAAATCTGTTAGGTACGTTGATTGTATAGGTGTAGTCCCCCAGTTGCACACCGCCGTGCAAGAATCGTTTTGAGTGAGTAATTGCTACCTGATCTGTGGCTTGCATGGGGGGTGGTGGACGAATGGGCGGGCTGCATGGTCCCGTTTCCCGGCAACCGTTCCGTTCGACGCGCTACGGCGCACAACTGTAGATGTCTGTGAATCGTGCACACGGATTATTTTGGACGAACCAGACGACGTCTGTCCCTATCAACCATTTGTGGTTCATACTGTGGAATCCTGTAATCGATACCAAGATGAAGTCAATTGGTTTTGGGAATATAGACGCTTTGGCGTTGGTTGTGAACTCCGAGCACGTAAGTCGTCAGCAGTAGTCCGTTTTTCGGGTTTCTGCACCCAAGAGTAAAGCTGAAAGTCCGTCTCCTGGCCTGTACGAACTAGAGAGTGCAGTTGTGCACGAGGTACGAACCGGCACAAACGAAGAAACGAACTGTTGTTTTTTGTGACATTGTTTTTGCCGTGTTTTTGTCAAAAGCAGATTATCCTTGTATTGATAGATAGTGGCGTTACAAGCCGGCAACGAGCCTGGAGAAACGTCCAATGAGAAAAGAGCAGCGCATAGCACACCAATAAATGCCACAGCAACGAAGCGTAAGCTTTGCAATGAAATACAGTAGGCACCACCGCGAGCGGCCCCGTACCTCTGAAATGAACGGTCCCTACAGCCCCCACCCCCCCACCCCCCTACCCTACCGCTACATGTACTCGAACGTGTCGTCCTTTGTTTCCAAGAAAATACGGACAGGGTGCGGAGTTCCGCCTCACTAATGGTTCTAAGTAGTGGTACGATTTAACCCAGGTTGCACTTCACGCAGTTCGCGGAATACCTCACGTCGATTCACGCTTGGTGCTGCCCGTGAGGCCTGTCTGGTCGGCGAATACCAGGCGTGATCCGCCCCGGCTTGGTAGGAATGCGAGGCCTATCATATCGATTTACTGCGGTTTCTTCTGTAAGGAGAACAACGACCACGCACACACACCTGACCGTACGTTTTGGTAGCCATTGCTCGATACCAACATGGGGCGATTGCGAACCTTACGAATGTTAAAGTGAATGAGGTCGGGGATACGGTCGGGAATAAAGTTATGGACTTGTTGTCGATTTAAATTACGTACTAGGCACGGTCATGGTGGGATAAGTTACCTCGCGCCAACAAAACGTCTTCTATACCAGATGCGTGCAAGAGACACAGAGGCATTGGGGGGAGTGACCTAAGCTTGGTTGCGAAACCTGAGCACGCACCCTATCGTGGGAACCGGGATGCCCACCCGTCTGCTGCCTTAGGCGTTGGCACATAGGGTGTATACGGGGCCAGATTTTGTAGAATGTTTAAACTGTTTAGTCAGGGAAGACCGCGGGAGCGGATATTTCCAATGTTCCATTCGCGTGTGAAACCGCGGCCACACGCTGTGCTCTCGTTGAAATCACTGTTCTCTAATTATAGAATGTAACTGCTATAATGCGCAGCATTTTGTTGATGTACAAGTGCTTGAAGAACATGATAACAATTATCACACTAGCAGCATGATATGCTGATAGATGCTCAACGGCTGGTTCTACGTGCGGCGACGGTAACCTTGGGTGCTGAGCCAATGTGACAAGGTTTTTTGGTCGTCTTTTCCTAGTCTATTGTGGAAGCGAGCTCAATAGTCGTCGTTGCAAGCTGCGTGATACGTCGGCCGCGCGAGGTTTTTACGGGTGTCTCACTCTTTGAGTATTTATGGATGATTGCCCTTGATTTAAAGCTCTACGGCGCCAAGAAGGCCACCAACTTTAGGTCAGCGAGGAGTGAGAGCTATCGTAACAGGGACACGTGTAGTACTGAAAATATACCACCCATCCCTCTGAGGGCATTCTGCTCGACCACCTCGACCATGGAGACGTTTAGAACTCGTTCGAACGTTGCACCAGACAAACACCCCTCTATTAATCGCAGATAACAATCCGAATAGATTCTCACAAAACATTCACTGTCTGCCAACGGTGTTGGGGCCTTATTCGACTCAGGGTGGGTGCGTCGGTAGGAATCCTTAACGACCAAACCGGTGTTACCCCGATCAGCGCCCGCTACGACAGAAGCGGCACGTTTGACTGAAACGGTTTCCGAGTGACGGGGTTCTCTGAAAAACCTCGTCGGAGGCGTTATTTGTTTTTGGGCAAGGTTTCGTCGAACACGTAGGCCATGGGATTGCTTTTCCGTGAACACTTTGGTTTCTCCCCAAATCTATTGTTTACGGACGCCATAACGTAGTTTCTCCAGTGATGACCGGCAGAAACACAAGCGGTCCGCCTGTAGCGTTCGAGGCGTCAAACCATCATGGCACCAGTCTTCTGTCGGACCCGAAACGACTAAGACACGTTCAACGAGAAAGGTGTACTTGAACATCATTCGGAGAGTATTCGCGTGGCAACTCGAGACCTCACTCGGACACTGCCGCCGCGTAGATAAGTACGCCGTCTTTTCTTCCTGGGAACGCCTTGCTTGAGGAGTCCTCCTCCAAAGAGCTGAAACCAGAACAAACAAAAACCAAATTGGACTGAACCTGAAACTCAACCCGATGAAGATATTCATGGTCTAGGTCTAAGAAACGTTCGGACTGAACAAACGTCAACGAAAAACTCGACGAAAATTGGTTCAGGATGCCCGTTGTTCGCGGAACCAAAAAAAAACAAAAGTGTGCTTCTACAGTCCCGCGCGTCCAGTACGGTAGCTGGTGAAACCCTTGCGGTCATTTTGTCTTTGTTTGAAAATAACGGATTGCTCCGAGATCGAAGCATCCAAAGTAATCGCGATTACGTTTGAGGCTTTCAAGAACGGTGTCCGTTTGCACGGCTAGCACCCCTGAAATTTGTTAATCGGGCTTTCCGCCGACGGACGATGCGCAATGCCCATCGCTGGGTGAAGGTATATGCATCTTGTCGTCATGAGGTTCAGTGAGGAGTGCGGTGCAAACACGTGTCACAGGAAGCGTCCCCAGAACATATGGACAGGCCGGTGGCCTCGGTACTGGAAGAATTGTTGTTGTCAAGCATGTCCATATTTGAAAATTTCATTGATACGGTAGGGGGGTGGGCCTCTTTATAAAGGACCTTTCTTGTGCGGTGGCGCGGGCTCACCCGCGCGAGTGGTCCCCCGGCTCCTTGCCGTCATAGGCTCTCGCGCTTCTTATATGTTCCTATCTTTGTCCTGAAGGAGATGAGTAGCTATCGCTATGTAAAACCAACCGCCTGACTTGTGTTTGGTCAGTCAGGTACAGAGTCATTAAAGCGATTGGCTCACATCTGACGGTGAATAAAAGAGGGTATGACAGATTATGATACTGCAATACCGTATCCTCGATTTGACGAGCGGTGCTAGACAGGAGAATCAAATTGTCGAATTTTGAGCAAGCCACTAGTACGTTAGAGCGTTACTTAACGCTTCCTACCTCGACGACGGACCGGCCGGAAATTGAACGTGCGTGATCGCTATGGCCTTGGAACGTATCCGAAGAGTAAGCACAAGCGAGTAGTGTGTAATCACTGTCGCATGGTAACATACCGGTCCCCCCTCGCTGAACGGGCCGGGGCGCGCAATGAAGACGATGTCGTACTTGAATTTTTCTGCACCCGTTCGCACGAGAGGTCCAATCATGAAGGCGCTGTCGGGGACAAGTCGAACGTCCACCCCGGGGTACCTAAAGGAACAGGCCACGTAATGGTCGAAGTTCTTTTTTTCGGCAAATGCAAGCCGCGAAAAGGGTTACAATCAGTGGCTGGTGTACGACTCGTTTCAACTATGATGCGTGTTGTACCGCTATAGTTCATGCAAACAGCAGCATATTATCCCCATTTCGTGTGACAATCAATGTAGAGCGACTCACGTGGTTGGCTCAATACTACAGTTTCAAAGAGGATTTGACCATGATTTTTACTGGTGAAGCTGAACAATCAATGCCGTGGTGGTGCTTACAGGTTAATCTACAGGTGAACCGGTGATTGCTACAGAAAGAGCAGTACCTTAGCAATTGATTTTTGTTGCGTACCTAGACCACGGGATTTTTCATCTGGTGTAACAGTTTTACTTTTCTCCAAGTCCGTTTTCGGGAGAGATCTTCAGCCCCCAAATTCAAGAAGCGTCAGAAAAACGTTATGCACCTCAATCGTAGCACGCGTAAACATGCACATTTTATGGCGCGGCTGGACCTAGACCGCTCAACACGAAGCCTCATAAAGCAACCGCTGTCGCGAACAGCGTACAGCATGGCCTTATTCGCTCTAAGCTCATTTCAGCCGCCTGCAGCAATGTGCCAGTTTAATCGCAGACCAGAGAAATCTCCGGGAACTACGAGTTCATGAATTTTCTCCAGGATGCCCCAGTCAAGTATATCGAACACTGCCGGCGTTAATACGAGTGCGTATTTGTCAAAAAGCAAGACATGGGAATATATTCCGTGACAGCATTGGGGTGTAAAGTGCGCCGTCGAGGCTGGAGCAGTACACGCAGGCAACGTGAGGGGTATGGGCGGCCAGTGGTGGTGGGTTTTAAATAACGTAACAAATGTTGAGGTTAGATGGATCGTGTAACGCGTGTAATCTCCCTCTAACATGGACATAGTATAAAACCCAAATTCACCGTTAGCGGGGGGAGGGGGGGGGGACTCCTTGTTCACCACCGGACCTAGGCCGCTTGCACGTGCGACTCTAAACGCCATTGCCAAGGAAACTTAAGATTTGTGTGGCTAAGCGGATCGTAGCTAGCCATTCCACTGCAAAGCGTTATCTCAGTTTTTAACCGCAAGAAGTTTTACGACCGCAATTCAACGAAAGGGTCACTAAAGCGAGTGACCGCAAGCCACTGAAATTCGAGTCCCGAAACTGTTGCCCATTTAGCGTAGCTTTGGTTAAAAATCGTTTGAAGTTAGCGTCGCTTACAATGGCGCCTTTCCCCTCCCCCCGCCGCGTGAATATGGTGTTACCGCTGCAATCCAACATGAATCCACCGCCTATGCGGGGCGAGCGGGTGCCCTCGTCGCTTGATGTATTTTTTTTTGCATATAAAAAAATTCACAACACGTCGTATTACGTCCTTGGCTTACCACACCAGCCCATGGGCAGCGCCGCGTGCGGCTGTAGAGGTGGGAAGTTATCGCAGAACTCTTCGCTAAGAAGAAGACCGAGACTACGATAGGGACGTCACATTTGGGGGCATTTATTTGCAGGGACTCTGTGTAACAAGCGCAAGTGACCCCGCGTGTATACCTTGGTTTGGCGAGATGTGTCCAACCATGGAACGGCAAGGCTACGCCGCGAACACAGTATCGCCGAAAAGTGTTTTATCAGCGAGATACAGACTCGCCAGAGTCACCGGAGCGAGTGGCTCAAACCGGGTATTGAAGAAAAGGGAACCCCCCCTCTTCCATAGTCATGGTATTTACAGGGTTCCTCAACCGCAATCGTTGGTGCTTCAACCATTTTTCGGTAAAAGTATTCGCTGGCCCACGGAGTTGTTCAGATCGGGTTATTCGTTTGGCTTTCGCAAATCGTTCGTGTGGAGAGCTCCTCATAAGAACCGTGTTAGGAACCAAAGGCCGTTTTCTCCACCCACGGCGTAAATCAAGCATTATTCATTGTACATTAGAACAGAAAACGGAACAAAAAACGTGGGATCCGGACCATATTCAGGAAGAAATAACAGTAGACGCAAACAAATGGCAACCGACATCGGACCTTGGTTACTCACAGCAACTTGGCCGCCTCGTACGAGTCTCGCTGCCTGAACAGGAACGTTAACCTCGTCGTTGGGTGTTGACGTTCGACGATGCCCTCCACGTTTTTCACGTCTTTCTGTGAAGTTGAGTGCAGGCAGGTGTAAGCGCGAGACCGTCCGAACAGCAGTCGAGCACAAACAACGAAGCGAGCTTGCGTTAAAAAAAAATCGTAATGCCTTGTTGTCGTTTACTACTGAGTCGTCCCACGGTAGCGGTTTCCCTTTTCCGTCAAACGACTGTGACCAATTGCGATAGCTATTCGAGATCAGAAATGTCGGCTAAAAAATAGTGTCATCATGAGAATTAAGGTTATATCAGTAGGAGGGTTGATCGGGTTTCTGGAACGAAAGCCATTAATATTTGTGTTTCTCGTGCCGAAGGGAGAACACGTTGTTCCTATCCACCTCTGCCTTCCCCCCCTTTCCCTCCATCAAAAAACAAAAACATCCAGTTGAATGAACACCACTCGACATGGAAAATCATCTAGTTGCCTTCGAGTCATTCTTGTATTATCTTCAACTATTCAATACGATCTTTCAAGTTAGGAATACACTCCCCATCCGAGGAAGTCATGTCTCTGGTAAGATATAGAGCTCCTCACGATTGAAGCACAAAGCCGTCTCCTGCGCCCGTATCGCCGGATGACTCTGCTCAAAGACAGATCCCACGCTCATTTGAAGTTGCTTGGGCCGCTACTCCTTAGTATTCCAACATGGGTTGGACACAGAATCGTGGGTGCGGGTTTGTTTGGGGTGTAGGTCGCCCCGCCTGAGCTGTGACACTTGATACCACGGTAAAATGGCGCCCTACGTTTCGCAGCATCCCTACCGAAGGAGATATTTATATTTTATCTGAACCTCCGGGCTTGAGGGGGAGAAGCACATGTCCGTCACCAGAGCTTTACCAACCATGATACTACAATCTTAAAATAAATTGCAGGAACTACTTACGTAGACACGTATGCATCAATCGTGCGCCAACGGTATAGGGTAGCGCCTCAGTTGTGGAGACCCGCCAGGCGGGAAATTTTCGGCCAAGCACCAAAAGCTTTGGTAGGGGACCTCCGTTAGCACCCTCGTTTTTGTCTTTGATCCACTTGCCCGGGCGATTCTCTGCCACACTGACGAGAAAGCTTCGGACCAAATCAACCGTGTACGGTGGTCCCTCTTAGGCTCTTTGTTTTTTAGTGGCTGTGTGTCACTCGCGCGAGTGACCCCTTCCTTTTCCGTGAGGTCACGGGCATTCGTGCTGTTTTTGTTATCTCGACAGTACTACAGAAAGGGATGGTTAGCTACAACACGGTGTACCAAAAAAATTCGATGAAGTTTTTTTGGTCAGTGAGGTGCAGAGTCACCCACGCGAGTATGACATAGTATGAAATAGTACTATGATAGTTTTGTAGCTTAGACCCGATAGGGAACGTTTCAAGTGCACGAAAGCTTAAGACCGCTGCCATGGAACAGGGAAGGTCACTCTCGTGCAAGTACCCCTGCTCAGGCCACCGCAAAAAGTGCCCCCAAGCACGTAACCTCCTGCGATGCCGTAGACACGGTGTCAGTAGTGCTTCCCGCGTGTGCGGAAGGTGGCCGACTGAGCATTGTCTGTGGCGTTCGTCGCCGTCGCCATCGGTTTAACAGAGCTCTACATCTCACCCAGGACCGTTTGAGGCATCCCACAGGGCAGAGCCGCAGAATAACGTTTCTGAGCTCCTGACGTGAAGAGTTCGATATCTCATCCAACACTACATGACCTCAAAGGCGTTCGCTCGGGCAACACCCGGCCAGGTATCTTCTGCGTTCTACAGTCCCGAAACCAATTTTTACTCCTAAATAGACCCGTTCTACGACGGAGGTATCACTTTTCGTCAGAAATGGTTTCTGAATGACTAAATTCCTCAACCCAAAACCGTGGTAATAAGTATTAGGGTGACCCTCTTTCTGGCGAAAACGTTTTCTGAATGACGGGGGTCCTTGACCCGAAATCGTGGAAAATTGTATTAAGGTATACCTCTTTCTGGCGAAACTATTTTCCGAATCCTTAACCCAAGTTAGTATAATTTTGTTTCAAGAGATACCTTGTTCTGGCGAAAACGTTATCTGAACGACGAGGCTCCTTAACCCGAAATCGTCGGAACCCGTCCATTTTTGCGCGTGATTTTCATCATGTACCTAGGCCATGAGATTTTTTGTCTATTAGCAGTTTTCTTTTTACTCCAAATCAGTTTGCGGGAGAGATTTTATACTCCCAAATCAAGAAAACCGCGAAAAAAAAGTGGTGCACCTGTATCGTTGAACGCTTCAATAAAGCAATTTCGATTAGACTGGCCGGCAGTTCCTCACTTCTGAGGAGCCCAATCGGCAAGGAAATACCTTTCTTTGGCTAAAACAATACAACCCCTAGGTGGGATGACTCCTTTTGTTTTACTTAAATATAACTGGAAGTGCACCCGGTGGGCAGGCTCACGGCCTACTGTAGTATCATGTAACGCTACTATTGCACAAAAATAAACAGGAATGGGTTTCCGACGGTTTAGGGTTGAAGAGCCTGTGCCAGGTATACAAAAAAGTATTCAGCCTGAGAGTGGTATATATTTTGATTCCCCTAGCGTAGCACGCGTCCGTGCTCGAGCAAAAAGAAAAAGGCTGAGAGTGAGTATACCGTACTATATGTATTTTAGCACGCCTCGATACAAACTACCAGGTATATTTTTCGCTTGAAAATGGCATACATACCTCATTATATCGGCCGTAGCACGCGTATAAAAGCTATAGATTTAGCCTGAAAATTGTATACCTTGCTGGTCTATATCTATCATATCATGTGCGTCCAAACAAAAGCTATTTTAGACACGAGGTGGTACACCTTGATGCCTGGGTCGTACCACCCGTCCATACAAACTATGTATTTCGCCTGAAAATGGTAAACCTTATTTCATCTATCGTAGCCCGTGTCCATACAAACTATATAATTCGCCTTCAAAAAGTATGTATTTTGATTCCTGTAGCGTAGCACGCGTCCATACTCGAGCAAAAAAAAAAGCTGAGAGTGGTATACCTTATTATGTCTATCGTAGCATCCGTTGATACAAACTATATATTTCACCTGAGAATGGTGAACCTTGTTTCATCTATCGTAGCACGCGTCCATACAAACTATATATTTCGCCGGAAAATGGTATACCTTGTTATGCCTATCGTAGCACGCGTTCAAACAAAAGATATTTTAGACACGAGGTTGTATAATATCTTAGCGCGCGTCCATACAAACTATATATCTCGCCTCAAAATGGTATACTTTGTTAGATCTGTCGTAGCACGCGTCCAAACAAAAGCTATTTTAGACTTAAGGTGGTATACCTCAGTTCTTAGCACGCGTCCATAAAAGATACCGGAGTTTATCTTACCATGAAAGTGGTGTATCATAATGCCCATATCGTAGCACGCGTCCCTACCAAAAAAAATCAGCCAGAAAGCGGTATACCCAAAAATGCCACGCGTTGCACAAAGTTGACAACACAATACTTCGAAAGAGTGTGAGTTGTGTTCCCCAGTAAAACCCTATCCCACCGCTTGGTAATGCCATGGCGATGGCCTACGTACAGTACACACCACGTACCAACGAACTTGAAATGGGGTGGTCGCTAGATTTCGAAGCCTCTTTGGCCAGATATACTAATAAGGCGATGAAACGCCGCCATAATCGTGTTGCGCGCCTTCCCTATGTTTTTCAAAGCCCTCACCGTTCGTGCTTTCTCGTTGAAAAACTTGAGGGAATTTGGCATCGTGATGATGGTCATGCCTGGTCGGGTGGAAAACTTGGTGACATCATCCATCCGCGACTTGTGCGCTTTCGGCCACGTGTCTCCCCTATGCATAACGCGAGGAGGGTGGCGTGTTTGATTCGAGAACGAACGAGCATGTAGCAGAGGGCTGGCGGTTAACATAGGTCAGGGACGAACGCTTGTATCCCCTTCTATCGCTTCTTCCTTCTATAGGACATTATAGGGCTAACATCCATGAAAATGTTTTGCAACCTTTGCAAGATCAAACAATAACCGTGGCTTTGATCCGGCACTTGTGCAGTGCGCACTTGCAATTGCTTACCTCCAATTATAAGCTACAAACCGTCTCTCACGAGTAAATATTTCAGACATTGGCACACGACACGGGAGAGGCTTATTTCTTTTTTGATTCTTGAGCGCTTGAGGATGCCCATGCTTATCCCCGAACAAACGTCTCCGATACAGCAACAAAAAAGGGTAACCCTCGTGGACAAATGCATGTCTCCGGTACACCAAGAATTACGTTGCAAAGCAAAAGAAGGATAGTAGGTTCGGATCATTTTCGACTCGGGAGCACCACCTAGGATTGCCAAAATTTTGCTACGCTAGCCGGAAGGCGCGTCAATTCAGGTGCCACATGTGGTAGGGTTTCACTTGCATCCTTACGATTCGTACGATATAGAGGTAGCGGGTTCGGCGAAAATCGGTGTCTGAATGAGGTGACTCCACAACCCAAAGTCGTCGGAATATGGTTAACTTGTCAGCACGACTATCTTCGTTGTGTGCCTAGAACATGGCATTGGTTTATGCCGGTAAAAGCTTTAGGTTTCTCTTGTTGAGTCCTATTTAAAAATGCTTTAAGTTCTCCAAGCAAGCGAGGAACGCCAGAAATCAAATGCTTGGCGCATCTATAGACTACCGCAACAGGGTTTTTACTGGTATTTTTTCACGCCGCTAGCCATTTAATCGGGGTTTGTTTCATGCCGAAACCCCCCCCCCGGTAACTATTTGAAACCTTCAGGCTGAGGCCACAAAGGCAGCAGGGGGGTCACTCGCGGGAGTGATCTCTTGGGGCATCGCCGTAAGAAGAGGCCTTGAAGAATATCCCGCCGATCGTGGTAGTATTAGCGTTGTATAGGTCGAACCAATCTAATGCATAGTGTGAAAAGTCATACACGCTTAACTGATGATAAAATCTCTTGGCGAAGATGTAAGTGGACATGATTCTGCGAAACACAGCAGGACGAAATAGGGCATGCCAACGACGTTCGGTAGTTCCTGCGCACGTCAAGTGGGCCCGTAAGGTGAAACGTAGAAGCTGACCCAGCATGGCCTAACTGCGGTGTAGCAAAGACGGCTTATGATGACGATGAAGATGATGATGATGATCATCATCATGATGATGATGATGATGATGATGATGATGATGATGATGATGATGATGATGATGAAGATGTCTTCGACGCGTGGTACGATAAGATGTCTTCGACGCGTGGTACGATAGAGGTAGCGCTTCCCGGCTTGAACGGTTTCCGAATGGCTGTACGTTTGAACCCCAAAATCGTCCGTCGTACTTCTTTTTTTTTTTCGCGTTTGATATTGGATTGCCTTTGCCATGACATATGCTAAGTTAGATAATGCACCCATTTTTATTGTATTAGGCTTATTTCTTCCCCCGCGTTAAGAGCTCAACACCTCGCGCAAAATATACTGTATTTTGGTTTGGTACACTGCAAGGACAACCGGGTAAACAGGCACACGGTCTAGGAACTGAGTGCAAAAGTATCACGTCGCGAAATAAGAACGGCATTCAGACGATTTTAGGCTAAGGAGCGCTGCCATTCAGGAAACAACATAAACAAAACTGGTGGTACACATTAATACCGCTGTTGTAGCACAAACGTCCCATGAATGTGTTCATCGGATTAAGCTTGGTTTTGATCTCCATATCGTTTTCGGGTGTGGGGTAGAGCTCCTTCAAATAGTAACAGCCTCAGAACAAACAGGTGCACCTCTCTCTACTGTAGCACCAGTCCATTGTAATGTCGTACCGGCCGGCGCACGTGGAGTGAGGTTGTTTCTTCCACGACTCATGTGGATCGGAGCCGTCGTCGTCGGAGGCATGACAAGGACCCCGGCAGGGCCCACACTATTCATAGCTTGTGCATACCGTGAACGTCAAAGCCCGGCCCCTGATCGACACATTCATGTGGACGAACACATGATACCACGTATGACGCTGTACCCATGACACATGGTACGACGGTAAACTTTCACCGAGTTATTTGTCAATGGTTAATCCCTTGAGCAGCTCCATCATTCTCATAGAAAAAAAAAACGTGACTTGGAGTATGCTAAAAGTGCAACCCAATAGAAGCGTCCATGGTCTAGTTACAAAGGCCCTCATTCCTGGTGCGAAAGAACATTGAACGGATTTTGGGGTATGAGGAGTCCTTTTTACTAGTTTCCTTTTCGGAGTCTGACGGTACGGTATACGTTCTGTGTGTGCTGTCATCAACACGAATGCACTTCGGGTTACGGCTCGTGGTGCGCTTTAAAAACCACCGGCCGGAGGCCGTGTTGCAGCCCCGCACCACGAGCGAAAGGCTCGGAGAGGCCCAAACGTTAGAGAATGTACGCAAAAAATGTGGCATGAATAAACTCCAAATGTGCGTCTTACGCGTTCAATTTACCGTCGATCTCGTATTGACAGTAGGCGGCATCAGAAGCCCTTTTGGCGTACAGAAACACTTCGATAGAAATATGTACTGAACTATGTAACGAAAAGATGAAAACGAAACTAAACGACCACCTGCGGTCACAATGTCGTGGACAAACACGTACCTCATGGCGAGCATCGTCCAAGCACCTAAGCTTTTCCTCATTCACTTGACACATATTCATGCGAGAAACACCGTTATATCAGACTAGGTTGGGACTGAATGCCACCGTCAGATTTAGACCAAGATCAAGACTTTCAGGCTGGATGCGATGCTCCGCAGCAACAGCACCGACAGGCATATATATATATATATATATATACTCCCAAAGCACCTGCCTATCTATACTACCCTAAGTTTGAGCCTGTGCTTCTCCTGGACGAATGACCTGTCGAGTGTCAAGTGTCGTTCCTCGAGTCGTCGTGTCGAGTGTCGAGCATGCATAGATAGGGGGAAAGGGGGCCATAAACATAGCACCTCTTACGAAAAAAACGTTACGTGGTGCAATTCAAAGTTAACAAAGAGCTTGCGTCGAAACACAACCAAACCTATATATTGGGCAATGGCAAAACCGACCAATACTATATTCGCCTAACGGCAAAGCAGACTCCCCCCAGGAACAACTTCCGGCGAAATGACATCGAAAACAAAATCGCCAGAGGCGAAAAGGGACCCAATACGTTTCTCGTTTACGGCAAAAGAAGGGTCGCATTTCTTTCGTCTACGGCTGTGGATGGACATCACTCATAATCACGTGTTAAATGTGTTCTTTTTGTTGATACAATTTTATCATGTGATGTTATTAATAGCCGTTGGTTGTTGATTATATGTCACTTAATCTTGATTAGTCTATAATTGATATTGATCTCGATCTTGATCTTAATTGAAGTTGACGTAATCCATTTATTAGTTTTACGGTACACTGCACTTGGAAGGGCGTGTGGGGGGAGGAACATCGTGCACGAGAGAAACACGGTCTCATCTGTGCCGCTGGTGCCGGAGCCAATGAAACAAACGGTTGAAATCCACAAATTATCAACAAATCCTTATGACTATTTATGACATTATTGTCGTTTAACTGATTGCGTTTATTTTAATCAATCAATCGAGGTTAAATCAGCCCGATGTGGACAACGTTATCAATGAAATCAACGCCGAAATGAATAAGAGTGCATACCTACCCGACTGAGGTGAAAAACATAGCGGCAATCATGTTTGGGGGTGCGGCACGCTGCTCATTGACTCCGATACAAAGTGCGCCAAGAAGAATCGTGCAAAGATGAATTGCCGCGGAAACGGTGCGCCAGCGCACAGTTGCACGCCTGACTGGTATACGACTGCAACAAGCGCTGTTGTTGCAGCAGTAAATAATTTATTTGAACGGCAAAAACTGGAATCGTAATTATATATATATATGGTAACGTGGTACATACCAGTTCCCGCCGCCTTGAAACATTACAGTTGCGTTTCCGTGAAGTAGCGCCTGAACGTCAGGATCATTCTGGCACGTCTTCATCAAGCCCAGCCCCTGCACGGCGAAAAAACATATTATACTACATATTATTGTTGGAAGATTTTTTTTTCCGTTTGCCCGTCCGATACCATGTGTGTTTTCCACAACAAACGAACATTTACACCACTCTAAAATATCCATCCGGCACAAACATTGATTGGCATTGTCCCCGCCGATGCCTCCAGGTAAAGAAACGATCTCGGTGGTCACAATCGACAAAGTATCATCACGCATTGCCCACTCTGTGACACAGGTAATCGACCATATTCAATGTCGAATGCAATTAATGCGGAGGCGGAACATAAACAATAGAGGGGAGAGAAAAAAGGGAATACGTGAAAAAAAAGGAGCAGCATATATTAAAAAAAAAAAATGCACTCCAGCTGTGAGATCGAAGCTCATCTTTGCAAGCTGTGTGTGATACTTCGATCTCGCGTATTACGGGCAGTGTGTCCTCATTTAGGATATAGGTAGGCGACTCCCCTTGGAACTACAGTTGTAGCTATCATGGTCAACAGGGTGATGTTGGTCAGTCTGTGTGTGGAAAATATACAACCCGTTTTTGAGGGGGATAAATTCTGACAGTTGTGGAAGAAAATGCATCAGTTTATCAAGTGAATCATGCAAGTCGTAAAACCAGTAAGGGGGGGGCAGTTTATCATTTACATCCTTTAAATCGTAGAACCAGTGACGAGAGGGCGGAGTAAACGAGGGGGTCCGTTGGGGCGGGGGCGGGGGGGGGGGGGGGAGGGAAAGGGTTTTAAACAGCTGTAGATCGCATAGATGTAGATGTTTGCGACACGGGTGGTGCTACGTCCAGGTGGTGGTGCGGGTTGTGGGAACGCAGCGGACGTGAGGTGGGGGTGGGGTCATGAATTGGAGCAGCGGCATGGCTGGCTCTAGCAAGATAATGGGGTGATTTCAAATTTAGGTGGGGCGTTTGAGCAAGAGGGAGCGGGAAAAAAGAACAAAAAGAGCGGGAGGGGGGGGACGGGTTTTTAACAGGTGTAGGTCGCATATAGGTAGGGGCTTGCTGTACGCGTGGTGCTAGGCCTAAGCGATTGTGCGGGTAGTGGGGAAGGAGGGGGCGTTTGGGGGAGAAAGGAGGGAAGGGGTGGGGGGAGGTGGGGGGGAGGGGGGATGAATTAAAGCCACGGCATGGATGGCTACAAAGATTATGACGCGATATCAACTGCGTAAAATGTGTTCATTGCTCTGGCCGATTTCGATTTTTGGTGGGTCGTTTGAACGAGAGGGAACGAGGAAAAAAAATAAGGGGGCGGGCTAATGAATTGGCATGGATATCTAAAGAGATAACAAGGTAATGTCAGCTGGCTGGTAGTCTTCACGCCCTTGACAGATTTTGATTTTAGTTGGGGCGTCTGAACAAGAGTGGAGTCGGGGGGCGCGGGGGGCGGGGGGCGGGCGGGACACTTCAATATGTGCGCGAAAACTTTTTTCCTTGAAGGGGGCAAATCTGACTAATATATTTTATATCAACTGCCTGGTATTGATTATTATCCCACCAGACTTGATGTTATAGCTTCATAATTTAATGTTGTGCCTTGATCGCAGGATAAAAGTTTTTCAATCGATACGTAAAACCATGTAATCACCACGATTTTATAGTGACAGTGTGGGGCTCTGACATCGCAAAATTATAAGAAAGAGATGCACATTGAAAATACAACAGGCGACGTGATGTGGTCATGCAATGTCACCACCATGAGCACGAGGGGGAGAAGTGCAAATCGTCAGTGTCTTGAAAGGAACGCTTGGTGTACCCGCGCTCACTTACGTTACTTCGTTAGCTATACTTCGTTTGGCAGAAGTTGAGAGGCGATCATGCCGACCGTGCGTACGAAATACCCTACATAATAATATGATGGTGATGTGGTCTACAGCAATTTTGACATATCTGCCTCTACTTCCTTTTCACATTATTATTAGATCATTTACGATTTTACGCCCATGACATTTACCGTGCATATGTGGGGCTCCGACGGCGCCAATTCTAAGACAGAGATACATATTACAAATACAGCAAGCGAGGTGATGTCGTTATGCTATGTCACCACTATTGAACACGAGGGGGAGAGATACAAATCGTCATCGTTTTGAAATTAGCGCTGGACGTGCCCGCGCTCAATTGTGTTACTTCGTTAGACATAAAAAATGGCGTTTGGTAGAGGTTGTCAGGCGATCATGCAGACGGCAGTTAGGCGCGAAATGTCCTACGTAATAGGTTAGTAGTGCGGTCAAATATATATGTATATATGATATACGTTAAAAGAGCGAGGGCGCCCTCATATCTTTCTTTTCGACACAAGCCGTAACATTCTTCAATCTTCAAGCCTCCCGGCAGAGAGTGGGGGCATTTGACACCGTCCCCTCCCTCAAGCGTAAAAAAAATACAATATTTCGCCGAGCACAGGGGACGATAGAGAGCGGTCCCCACCCTCCCGGCTAGTCACGAGGCCTTCCGTATTCCCATTGGGAGGGGGCTTACAGGCCACACCTTCGTAGCGATGGCGACTTCAGCGGTAGTGAGTGGCACGAGGCAGCTGTGAGCTCGCCCGTAGGATCACGAAGAGTTGTATGGTCAACAGATTTGGCTAAATGCGCACTGCCTGATGAAGGTCATGACGGAGGGAGATATATATAGCGTGGATTTGTCCCTGTGGAAAACTCTTTGACGCCCTGGAAGCAAAAGGCTCTCGGCGCTGGACTTACCATGCGGCATGAGCTCTCGCAAGAGCATCTAAAGCGTGTGTGTCACAGTTCCACGGAACACCATGGTAATGCAATACTTCTGCACCATAGCGGGGCGCGCGGGTATTCGCTGCAGGTGTGTCAACGCCTTGACACCCTATATCGTATTGAGTACCTGTCATCCGGTGCCATCCGGTGTCGTATTCGACCTCAGGCTACGACAGAAGGGTCCCTTTTTTGGATTTTTTCTTCAGTGGCCAGGAGTCACTCGCGCGAGTTTAAGCTTGTTTTCGCCTAATTTTATTTGGCGTGTTGAAAGTCCGCAATAGCAATAGTTGACCACTCTGCGCCCAGTTATATCGCGTCAAAGTATTTCGTCAGTGACAGTTACAGAGTCACTCGCGTGCGAGCGTGAGACCTTCAATACACTAGTGAATAACGGGGGTACCTCCCTCACCGAAGCCAGTGGTACCCTGGCTCCATGCGTGGTAACACACGATTGTCACTCGCATTTTGTTTTGGTTTGCTTCACTTTTTGCCTTGGCTTGCGGCCGAGTTGCGGAACGATCGTTGCTCACACAGGCGAATCTTGGAAGTACAACAGCAGTAGCGCTCCCCCAGCTACAGCATTCGAAAACTGCGAGCCGCTCCTCTGCGTGTGTTAACGGTGCCGCTGGGAGGGACTTGGATGTGGTATTTGACGAGGCACCTACTCATGGTTAGACTCCCTTACTGCTTTGCTGTACAGAAGAGGGACTATAATCTCGGTACCATTTGTATATCTCACGGATGGCCGTGCGAGTCTGTCCTTGCGGCCTTGCTATTAAGTACCACTGCTTTATATTGCACTGCTGTCGAAGCAGCAGGACACTGCGTGTGAGTCATTGCTTGGGGTGTATCTTCGGAACGACTGATCGACACAATAAAATATTTTCTACCCGAAAGTGGGGGGGAAAATTGTTTCGGCCGCCTCGGGGTAGGACGGGGTAGTTCAGGCGTAATATATCCCAGTTCTCGTGCGCCCTCGACCGTAGATGGAAAATGGTACCAAATAGCCCCCCCCAAAAAAACATAGACACCAGTGGTCGTAATCGGGTATACCTGGTGGCCTTCCGGCCTATATGGCGCACCTTTCCATTTCAGTGACCTCATCGATCCGACGACGCCATCTGAATTTCCACCGATGGCCAACCCCGATAATCAGGGTACCTTACCGCTTTTTCGACAAAATATTTGGCTTACTGATGAAATTGTACATACCCTAACCCTAACCCTATGAAGCGCAGCCGACAATTGTAGGGTGAATCCCCTTCTTTGTCTCGTACATAGTGTGCGTCAACCACCGTCTCGAAAGAGTGGTCTAATCTCTGATGCGCCGATAATAGCCACATATCCGCCGGGTAGGCTCGATTTCGGCTACGAAACCCTCAAAATAATCTAGGCAACTATGTTTCCCTGCTACGAAAATGGGCGTGGTGTTCATCCTTGACGGGGCGACGACCCACAACGCGACCGCGTTCCATCCGAGTTCATGCCTCTCGTTACCTACGGAGGCGGAGAAGAACCATCAGCTGGGTGTCCATGCGTTATTTATCTTGCACAGTGTGAAAGCCGGGGAACTGTTGTTGTTGTTGCTGCTGTTGTTAACTGTTGTTGTTCTCACAGTAACTCGCATTATCAAGTCCGTGGTCACAGGACAGGCTCCAGTCACTCTTAGGCTGAAGAATACCTCAGGGAAAAACAAAAACAACCCAAGGTGGTACACGCATATATCACAGCTGACGCAATCCATGCCTCCACCAGAAACCTATCAAAGTGAAATCGAGAGTCAGTCTACGATGTGCCAGGTGCATACCGGTGCATACGTCTCATTACTCGCGCCTGGAAAAACCGACTACCCAGTATATTGCTTGCCACCCAAGCAAGACTACCACGTATATGTTTCACGTAATATCTACCACTACGCATACGCACGACAGACGCAAGTCAATTGAAAAAATATAAACAAGGAAACAAAACCAAGGTGAAGCAAAGGAAAGCAAAGCGAAGAAAGCGGAAACAAAACGAAAAAGGAAAGGAAAGAAGAGAAAAGACAAGCAAAGCAAGAAAAGACAAGAAGACAAGAAGTGGAAGCAAGGAAAGGAAAAGATGAGAAAAAAAAACGTCTTACCAGCACACTTTAAAAACTGATTAAAGACGGCATTAGAACTACAACCTATGAACTTCTTGCTGTGCGTATGGTAGAAAGCATGCACACATTATTCAGTTAATTATTTATTTAAGGTTGAGTAGCACTATCTACGACAGCAGCCATGGGCATGCACATGCCACGTTATACGGGGTGAAGTGCGTGCCGTGCTGGTAGGCTCGGGCTGGGGCCTTGGGGTGGGTTCGTCCTTGGTTGATAGTGGCCAAGCAGCAGGTCCCCAGCCTCATCACACCAGCATGGCAAGGGCACCGGCTCGTTGATTTTGGCTATGCTGCTAGCATTGTAACTGTTCACAGGCAACTCGCGAACCAAGTGCGTGGTAAATGGGCTGGGCTCCAGTCACTCTGGAGTGAGTGAAAGAATGTCGTAGGAAAAAGGTAGAAATAAACCAAAAGTGGTAGTCTACACGCATACCAGTTGTATCATGGCTGACGCAAGCCGTCCATTGGCCAAAAGGAAGATCAACGTGAAATCCACAGTCATCGCCCACCATACGTATCTGGCCCAAATTATCTGTACGATTCCATCACTGCTATTATTGAGGGTAGCCGCTGTCAACCCACAACCAACACCTAGCCGATGAATATTCAGCCATTCCCTCTACCCTACGTGAAGCAAGCATATGGATAATTTTCTTAATATACATGTCGAATGATATAAATATATGGCTTAGTCAACAAGAGAGCTCAAATCGGAGAGTGTGTGCTCGTGCGTGGTGGGCTGATGATGTCATCGAACAGGTCGGCCATTTTCGCTTAGAGGCGTGCACTAATCGGGTACCGTTTGCAGGTTGAGTAGCCCAAATCGAGTCCACAGGGCGAGGATGTGGTCATTGTGAGGAGTTGGCAGGCGTTGGATAATCAGATGTTGTCCTGTGGTCGTTTCGGTCGTCGCTATTGGAATATCCACGATTCGGCAACGAAGGCACCCGGCATGCTAGATTTTGGCCACTGGTAGAGCAAACATGAAGAGCCCTTATTATGTCGGAAAATTAAAAAACTAAAAATATATACACAAAACACTCCAGCTGTGAGATCGAAGATTTTGTCGAAACTCATCTTTGCAAGTTGTGTGTGATACTCCGATCGCGAGTATTACGGGTTGCGTGTCCTTATTGAGGATATAGGTCGGCGACCCCCCTGGAACCACAGTGCATCTTTGCAAGCTGTGTGTCATACTCCGATCGCGCGTATTACGCGTTGTGTGTCCTCATTAAGGATATAGGTCGGCGACTCCCCTTACAACTACAGTGTAGCTATTAGGGTCAACAGGGTGATGCTAGTCAGTCTGTGCGCCGGAACATAAAAACCCGTTTTTGAGGGGGACAAAACGTGACAGCTGTGGAAGGAAATGCATCAGTTTATCAAGTGTATTCTCTATGTCGTATAACCGGTGAGGGGAGGCCGGAGTTTTCGTCAGGGAATGGGTTTGAACAAGAGGAAACGGGGGGGGAGGGGGGTGGAGGGCGGGCGGGGCAACTCAATATGTGCGTGGAAACTGTAAATCCTTTAAGGGGATAAACCTGAGGGTTTTGGAAACAATGCACCAGTTCAACTTGTATATCTTGTACGTCGTATAGCCAGGCGGAGTGTCCGACGGGGTGGGTGGGCGGAGGGGGGGGGGGGGGGGGGGGGGGGGGGGGCAAAACGGTTGTTAACAGCTTTAGGTAATATATAGAGTATATATTGGAAAAAATGAAAAAAAAAAACTTCAGCTGTGAGACCGACCAAAACGGATCTAAACTCATCTTTGCAAGCTGCGTGTGACACTTCATTCGCGCGTGTTACAGGCCTCGTGAGGGATATAGGTCGGGGACTGCCCTGCTAATGCCAGATCAGCAGGACTAAGACGCCAACCTTACTCCGCGCATGGAAACTAAACAACCCACATTGAGGGGGGCAAACCATACATCTGTGGAATTCAGTATGTATGAAACAGTACTTGTCACAGTGTGATTTAACTCTTGGAGTGGGCTATTTGGGTCACTGGCTTCGTACGCAAGTTCTTGTATACTCCCAGTAAATGTGACAGGCCAGCAGAGGTCCAGCCCAGGCCTGATGCTCGGGTTGTTAGTGCTGCCGTGTAATGACGGAACATGCGGTGGACTTCGATCGCTACTCTTCTGATGTGATCTCTCTCCTGCTATTGATGTAATGCAAGGGCACGTGTATTGATCGAATGAAGACCGACGAGTGAGATATGGCGTTCTGCATCAAGTTTCGGGCGGTGCACAAGTGATCTTAAAGCTCTTCGAGGGCCCATCTCACACACTACCGGGGAATACGTAAAAATTACTAAAGCGTGGATCCAATGCGCCACAACCCTGCCCTCATACAGACGGAAGCTCTTGCGCTAATACTGAATGGTCAAAGAGTGTCGCCGAATAGCTGATTGGGTTTGCTAATCCAGAGAGACTCCGTGGTCTTTACCGGATGGAGCACCCGCAGGCCGCAAAAGTTAGCTCACCTGTGTACAGGTGTTGGCGAAAGTGGGAGTTCACATCGTGAAAACCACAGAACGACGTCCTCCATAGTTCAAGAAAAATTTCACGTTCAAATATCATGCCGGACTACAGCAAATAGGAATTTCCCGAATGGGTCGATCTCCTCGAAAAGTCGACATGTTAAAACGGGCATCACTTTTTAAATCGAATAGTTGCATATGGGTCGCAGGTACACTTTCTACCGTTAGGTAGCCAGATATTTTCGTGAAGTTTTGTATGAACGGTAGCCGTTCCAGAGGTGTTAGATGTCGTGTGTTGCTGTACTAAAAGTGGCCGAGGAGTCTCCGTAGGTAGTGATAACAGGGGGATGGGGGGGGTAACCACGTTTCTCGCCCGCAAGCAATCATTGTCGACTCTCTATTTTGCCGCCGAATTACCTCTCGTTTTCTTGAGGCACTTCTATCGTTACCGTCGTTGGTTCGCCCTCGAACCTTGACCAAACCTGGCGTGTTCTCCACGCCACAAAAGATAAGAAGAGTAGTTGTTGCAAGTCGCGAGTCGAACCTGGGCTACCCCAAACCCTTATTTATGTAAAATTATGAACAATACACGGGAAGACATGGATTGGCAAGAAGTGCTTCTTTGTGTCAGCCTCATTGTGGGATTAATGAAACTCGGATTTCTCGGTCAAATCGCTTTGCTCGAGCGCCGTCTCCGAGGGCCGGCTACAATTCCCGTACGAGAACGGAGCACATAATATCTCTGTGTGCAAATATCATATCAAGACACGAATCGAATGCTGTTTGAAGCGTGCTCTTCCGTGACTCATGCACCACTGTGTTCCAAATAAATGTTCGGGATGGTGGTGATTTCGTGGTACTGTACCGTAAATTGGAGTATCCCGAGTACTCGCAGGCCCGATATCATATCATGGCATCGCGGGAAGCATACCCAACATGGTCTTGCGTTCACCGGCAGAATGGCCATTGCACATGATGACGAAAAATCCAAGCACACGCTGTTGACCGTGTTGTTCGCGATCCACTAAATGCCGTCCATCCAAGCGCCGAACACCACACTATATTTCAAGCTAAACCTGTCGGAAACTTTGTCCTCGATAAAATAAATCTCAGCTGTAATAGAGTAAGATGGCGTGGAGAGAGGGAGTTGGCGCTGGGTCGCAGAAGGGGTAAAAGGGTTTACGAGAATAACGTTCCACTTCTATCGTAACAGCATATATCTACGCTTCAGTGTCGCAGAGGAACCTACATCAACGCATACCAGTCGAGGCATGCGGTTCATAATCTGTACCCTAAAAAAAAATGCCCACCCGGGTACACGAACACTCCGCCGTAGCTTCAAAACCATGTCGCGCCAAAAGCAACTCCTCTCCCCGGTCGATGAAGATATCGCCAAAGTTGGCGTGCTCCGCGAGCTGGTACAACACGTGGGGTCTCTGTAGTACGGGTGAAAACGGACGTACGCAAACAGCACAGCAGGGCACCAAAGAAGAAACAGGAAACAAAATGACTAAGGCCGTTGTTTACACACAAAATTCATATCCGGGACCGGTTAGACTGAAGTATGCGTCTAATGCACCATTGGGCTACGACGAAAGCCACCCTGCGTCAATGCCTCCCGTTCGCGTTAGGTGCCCTCAATAGAGTACCAGGCATAACTCGGCATGTCCCACTAGTCCACTAGTGCAATAACCCACATTGGTATCGGCAGGCAAGTGTCGGCGCCACATTACTGCAATTGGAGTCGTCCCTGTACGTCGTGATGTTCCGTTATTGGTCTCACCTCCCTGGGGTAGCATGCCCTACAGTGTGACGTCGCTGTTACTCGTGTGCTGGTTCTAGCTGGAGCAGGCTTCATTATGTGCTGTTCGTGTTAGCTATTTTCCATAGGATAACTCCTTGAGGGTTCTAGAGATGGTGACCGCGGACGAACGCACACAGTACAGCAGGGTACCAAAGAAGAAACAGGAAACAAAATAACTCAGGCCGTTGTTTGCACACAAATTTAAATGTGGGACCGGTTGGACTGAAGTAGGCGTCTAATGCACCGTTTCGCTACGGCGGAAGCCATCCTGCGTCAGTACTTCCCTTTCGCGTTTGGTGCCTTTAATAGAGTACCAGGCGTAACATGGCAAGTCCCGCCAGTCCATTAGTGCAATAACCTGCATCTGTGTATCGGCAGGAAAGTGCCAGCGCCATACTGCGGAAGGTAGAGCTCGTCCCTGTACGTCGTGATATTTCGTTTCGGTCTCACCTCCCTGGGGTAGCATGCCCTACACTTTGATGGCGCCATTGCTCGTGTGCTGGTTCTAGCTGGAGCAGGCTTTCATTCTGTCCTTTTCGTTGTAGCTATGCATCATAGTGATAACTCCTTTGGGGTTCTAGAGACGGTGACAGCGGAATAGACACCACTGTCGTCCAATGCACTAAGCTGGGAACAGAACATGAAGGGACGCCCTTCCCACCGTGCCGCTGTGTTCGGAACAGAGTCTAAGTCCTGTCCCAACCCCGGCGGGATGTTGCTATCTGTTTGCTTGCGGTCTGTATGTTTCGATGGGATATTTGTTATTTCTTGGTGGGCACGGAAGCGATGATGGTCATATTTCCACCGCCGTTGTTAGAGCACGCTTGTCACTACTACTGTAAGGGGTGACCTTGATTCGTCCACAACTATTTTCTTCTGGAGCTGCATACCACCCACCAAACTCCGGGTCCGAGCATCATGGAAAGGGCCACCAGTTCATGAACGGCATGGCCAAGGCATACGTCGAACGTGCCCAACGCCCAAAAACAAAAATATTTGATGGTGTTGAGGAGAAGAGTCCCCTTCGTCAGAATCGAAATTACGCAAGAAGGACCAACGCTATCGCAGCCCGGGTATACTTGTCAAGGCAGGTGACCGACCATGCAGCAGACATAAACTAATGGTTCCAGCGCCCTCCAATTAGAGACCGTATTCCAACCGTACGACGGAGAACCCGGACAAGTGAATACGGCCGGGGTAGCGCCTAATCTCCGAAATGCCTGCATCGAACTATCCCTTGAACATACCTGATGCACATTGTCCAAATATGCGTCCTGGAATAGATCCTGGGTGCGGTCTATTATCGCCGTTTGGATCGCTTGGATGCACAGAATGCGCGGACTTTCCAGCTCAACTCGTTGAGCAGATGCGCCTCCTCGAAACACAGTCAGAGCAGCCAACGTCGCTAGAGGAACCACGCCGCGGTGAACTGTTCTCGGTTTTGAAGCACCATGCGATACACCTGCAGGGTCTGCGCACGTCTTCGCTGAAGAGATGGCGTTGTCCTCTCCTTTGTCAAGGTGATTCGGTTGGAGTAGCTGCATTCCTGCAGGCGTTCTTGTGCCGCGAAGCCTCCTGTTGTTGGAAACAGTTAGGGGCAAGTCGCGGTCGGTCGGGGGACGCATGTATGTTACGCTAAAATAGAGGTCTTTTACTTTTTTGCTTCAAGGTTCCTCAACTTGAGAGATTGAGACCTCTCCCACAAACTCTTTTGGAGAAGAATAGAACTGCTAACTGCTACCGGATGTTTTATCCCACGGCCGAGGAACCCGCAAAAAAAATCATGCAAAAAAGATCGGCGTATTTCCGACGATTTGGGTTAAGAAGCGCTGCCATTCCCAAAAAATCACACAAACAGTGATAGGTCTGTCGGAGCGTGCGTCGGGGTAGGCTGAAGAGCTCAGGCATTAAATAGACCATCGGTAGGGGGGTGGGGACATCTTCGTGTTTAAAGAGGTTTAGGCCCACTCTCTTGTCAAACCTGATACGGGATGGTCCAAGCTTAAAGCCGGAAATTCAGTTCCACGGCGAATGCCCACGCTGTTTTTTTTATTGTGATCTCCGTGATTTTTTGTTTGTCTTTAAATATGCCGTTGTGAAGACCCCATCTGTCGTGTGTGTGTCATTTGACATTATTGTCCGTCACCTAGAACATTAAAAATGTGGAAAACTTTAGACCTAACTTGTTCGGCGAGAAAAAAAAAAATAGGTCAAGCCTCGGGATTGACACGTAGAACACGTGTGATAAATATCAGGGCCTCTCTTTCAAAGACGGCGTGGACATTTGAACTTTTGTGAGTCAACATGTGTACGACACTTTCTCTCCTTCAGACGACTTGGTTTTAGTGTAGGATGCAGTTTGTTTGCTAAATATCCTGATTGATGTTGAACATAGGCAGGTCAGAGTCGACGTATTGTGCAAACCAATCTGCAGACACGTCTTCGAGTACTTTCAACCGGGTCGTACAAAATATACGGCGCAGTTTGTATTTGGCCCCCTCACGGAAAAAGTGTGAACATTTAATTACTTTTTTGAGAAGACCTGCAATTGGTCTCGAGACACAGGTCTCTTTATTACAGACAGCCCGACGCTGATGTGAAGAATAAACTGGCTGTGTCACCCTCTTCCACTTGTTATTGGGTGAGTATGGTATCAAATATTCAACCTTTTGACTAGATATTGCGAGCGTCATCGAGGGGGAAACAATTTCCGAGTTTTAGCTTGAACCAGCCTGTGCCCTAATATACATATGAACCTTGCAATATTTGGTTGCTGTTGGTATTGTCGACGAGCACGGGAAAGAAAGAGATGGACGCGCTCCGTAGCGTTTTTTTTTTAGAGGTAGCGGGTCGTCCGTTCTACTAAGTCTAAGCCCCGTGGTGAAAAAAAGTCGAGATACCTTTCCCTTCAGTGAGTCGCGTCTACCTCTCAACTTTTGAGTGGTGAAAATACGCTGCCTCTCCTCCTCCTGTTGATGGAAACCATGTTGGCAAAGGCACATGAATCCAGCATTGCAGTGCTCCGAAAACACAATTTTCCTCGCACATTGCAATCCAAGTTGGTCTAACCGTGCTGGTGGATTCACGACACTAAGTGATTGAGTTCCACTACCCGCCCCGTACAAAAATCTTGGTGGCAGTATAGTAAGGATATATGGGCACATGCTCTGCTCCTTCTGTTGGGTGAAAAAGGGAGCAGATCGCCGTTGGAAGTTAGACATTCATTGGAGCGCGTTGATTCTTCCAGGCTCTTCTTCGCGGAGGCGGAGAACGGCGTGCCGTCGGTAGCATAGACGGCCGATCCAACGTACGCCACATGAGATGTTGGTGAGAATGGACATCAGTACAGAAGTACGACTGGTTATCGAGTGGGGGGCAAGGACCAACATATCTAGTGCATCCACCACTCGACCAGAGGTGACCAACACAACCCCGCCAGGCGCAGAGAATATCCTACGGTCACCCTCATCGCGCGCGATGGCATGTTTTGTGCGTTTTATTGGGTTTACAGAATTGCAGATATATCACACCACGTTTAAAGACACAACCTCGTCTATTGAGGCGGAAACGATGACCCATGGAACTACCGCAACCCACCGCAGCAGTAGGAAGCAGAGACAGGGCGAATATCCTACGGTCGCCTGCGTCTCGTGTGGGATGTAATCCCTGTGTACCCAAAGCAGCAATCTTCACCCATGTTTGATACCCTCGAGGGGGCATTAGCTTGATGTGTTTCTATTGTTCTGGGGCACATTAGCCAGAGTTCTGAGCCATCCCACGGTAGGGGTTGCAGGATCAAAAAGTCCCTGAGCTCCTGACATGTGGAACTCAATGTCTCACCCGACCAAGCTTGTATGCCTTAGTCCAAAAATATAACGTACTCGTGAAAATACTTAATTGACCGGCAGTTCCTCACATGAGGAACTCACTCGCCCTGGGACTTTTTGGCGCAAAACGTGCAACCCCCGCCGTGGGATGAAAATTCTTCCGGAGTCGTCAAAAGCTTTTATAGGAATCAAAATACACCCCAGCTGTGAGATCGACTATTTTGTCGAAACTCATCTTTGCAAGCTGTGTGTGATACTCCGATCGCGCGTATTACGGGTTGTGTGTCCTCGTTAAGGATATAGGTCGGCGACTCCCCTTGCGACTACAGTGTAGCCAAAATGATTGAACTGGGTGGTGTTAGGCAGTCTGTGCGCGGAAACTATAAAACTCGTTTCTGAGGGGGACAAAATCTGACAGCTGTGGAAAGAAATGCATCAGTTTATCAAGTGAATCCTGTAGGTCGAATAACCGGTGAGGGGAGGGTGGAGGTTTTAAGCACGTGGGGGGCTGAATTTGATCAAAAGGGGGGCGGAGGGGGTTGGGGGGGGGTGGGGGTGGGGGGTGGCAGTCGGGCCGGCTGAATTTGTGCGAGGAGACTAAAAATTCTTCTTGTTGTGGGGGATTTATAGTGCCCGTGGGGGCGAATTACTGGTTCCCATTTCTATCCTTGTTATATGTTCCGACCCTCTAGCCGTCTCATTTATAGAATATGTTTTACTCCACGTTTTCTGTCGCGCGCTTCGTTTTTTTCTCTTTTGGTAGTCATTCTAAGTTTCACGAGGACTCGCTTGTTGCGTTCCGCTTTAGTAGCGATCGCTAGGCCGGCAGGACGAACTTCAATCTTGCAGTAATTGATAGTCACGTGGCTGTCTCGAAAGATGGGACCACAGAGCTTGTCCTCGTCAAGGACGGCGCATCGGTACCGACTGTTGATGTCCTATCAATACATGTATCGACGGAGGGAAATGACAGTTCAACTCGACATTCAAACACCCAACGCGTTCGCCTTATCATGCATTTTCTTAAAACCATTATCTTTGTATACGTGACCACTCCGAAATATCCGTTAAATCCTACCGCGTATTCCATGCACGATACCCATACCTCGGGATGCGCTGAACTCAAAATCCAAGGTCCGTCAGCCCGATTACATGTATGTGTTCAAGCTTTGTAGGTTTTGTGGATTCCGGGCAAGGGCATGGGGGTCTTAGAGAAATTCAGAAGTTTCGGGTACGGGTAAAAAGCGTACGGGTATGAAAGCGTTACAGAACTTCTAAAAGTTCCGGGTGTTGTGGCACAGGCATACAGAACTCACGGAAATTCCGGGTACGGGTATGAAAGTCTTACAGAATTTCCAGAAGTTCCGGATAGGGGTATGAAAGTCTTACAATACCCACAGAACGTCCTGGTTTTGTGGCACAGGCGTAGAGAACTCCCAGAAGTTCCGGGCAGGTATAAACATCCCGTACACCCTTTTCCCGGGTCTTTGTTGCACCGCCGTACAGAACCTTCAGAAGTTCCGGGTACGGGTACTAGTGTCCTATAGGAATTACAGAAGTTCTTTGTAGGGTAATCCCGGGAGTGAATAGTCCGAGTATCGTTCTGTGTGTATCCTACAGACAGAACGAAAATGGGAGGTTCGGGTACGGGTGTGAATATCCGACACAGAGCTCGAAGACGTTTCGGGTACGGGTAAGGTTGTACAGAACTCACAGGAGTAATGGGTACGGGTAATTCCTCGGTAAATAGTCGCCTCAAAAGCGGCCAAAAAGCAACAAAATGTAGGGTGAAAAATAGAGCCAACTGGTAACATATTTCCCAATTATTGCGATTGGCATACTGCATACACGTCAGTCGCACCGGTGGCGTATCAAGTTATCCACGTGCCTAGTATAGGTCGGTTTCATGAGTTCAAATTCCCCCGAGCACATAGTCGTAAATATTCGTGCGGAAAAAATTATATGAACTAATTGGCGTGCGGAAAGCGCGAGAGCGTGAGTTAGCAACAACACACGATCGAAATTCGACGAGCAGTGAGATTGTTGAACCCAGTTCGCGACAAAATTGAATGCAAGAACAGGAGCGAAAAAGGGGCGACACCTGTGACCACAGCTTGCTCAGAAGTTGCAACGTAGATGTGTGTGAAAAGCATATATATACACCGCAGAGCCCCACATCGGCAAGGTAAAATCATAGGAGTGAAATCGTACATTTATTTGAGACGAAAATAATTTGGAAAAGGAAGCACAGGCAGATGTGTTAAAATTGCGGTAAACAACCTTACTTACCAACCCATTACGTAGGGTATTTTGTACATACCGTCTGCATGATCGCCTCCCAACCTATCTATGCCAAACGAAGTATGACTAACGAGGTAACGTAATTGAGCGCATGTATGCCAAGCGTTCCTTAAAAACTGACGATTCACATCCCTCCATCTAATGCTCAATGAATGGCGGAGACAGTACATGGCCACATACACCACCTCGCATGCCGTATTTGGCAATACGTGTATCTTTCGTAAAATTAGCGATGTCAGAAAACAATGGTAACTGTATGATGGTGGTGACAAACAGTGCATGACCACATCACCTCGCATGCTGTATTTGCCAATACGTATCTCGTTCTTATAATTAGCGATGTCAGAAAATATTGGCAACTACAAATATTCTAAAAAATAATCTAGCTTTCGATCCATGTATCATACAACAACAAATTATGAAGATTTAACACGTTATTTACTACACTTAAACACTGGGTTACAAGCTGCATCGAACATCAAAACTTCTAGAATAGTAAACATTACAAGCCAGATGGTATAAAGGAATGTCTTATTGCTTCAATCGTCAGGTTTGTCCCCCTTGAGGATTTATAGTTCCCGCGCACATATTGAAATGTCCCGCCCCCCGCCCCCCCCCCCCCCCCCTCCCCTCCCATTCCACCTGACCCCTCTTGTTCATGAAAACCCCCAACCCTTCTCCCCCCCCCCGTCCCCCGATCCCCCCCCCTTCCGCCTAGTTTGTCCAAACGCCCCACTCACAATCGAAATCGGCCAGAGTAATAAACACCTATACGCAGTTGATATCACGTCATTATCTTTCTGACCATCCATGACGTAGTTTTCAATTATTTTCCTCCCACCCCCCCCCCCTTCAACGCCCCCTCTTTTCCAACCACCCGCACGATCGCCTAGACCTAGCACCACGCGTAAAACAAGCCCCTACATATCATCGATCTCACACCCAAAGTTTATTTGAATATTATTTGTGACCTAAACATGCTAAAAAATCTCCCCCCCCCCCCCCCCCTCTCGCTCTCCCTTACTCAAACGCCCCACCAAATATCGAGATCCGCCACATTAATAAACACTTCACGCACAGGATATCACCTCATTATCTTTCGAGAGCCATCCATACCGCTGCTCCCCCCCCCCCCCCCGCCCCGAACGCCCCCTTCTTCCCCATCACCCGCACCATCGCCTAGACCTAGCACCACACGAGTAACAACCCCCTCACCTAAACAACTTCCTTTCCCCCCCCCCCTCCACCCCCCGCCCCCGCCCCCCCCCCCCGCCCCCCCCGCTCCCACCCCCCACCTCCCCCCCCCCAACCCATCCCAACCCCACCCCCTCGAACACTCCACTCTCTCTCTACTCACTGATTGTACGACTTACCCCAGGATATACATGATAAACTGATGCATTATTTCCAAAACCGTGACATTTATCCCCTCAAAATAATGTATAGTTTCCACGCACATATTGAGCTGCCCCACACGCCCCACCCCCGCCCCAACCGCCCCCCCCAATAATAAACTGGCGCCAAAACCGTCAGATTTATCCCCTTGAAAGGATTTATAGCTTACATGCACAAATTAACCCCCCCTTTCCCCCCCCCCCCCCCCCCCCGCCCCCCCCCTCCAAACCCGCTCGCTTTTGATCAAAACCAGGCCCCCACGTCCTTCAAACCTCCGCCCCCCCCCCTCACCGGTTATTCGACTTACAAGACTCACTTGATAAAAGGATAAATTTCCCTCCACAGCTGTCAGATTTTGTCCCCCTCAGAAACGGGTTTTATAGTTTCCGCGCACAGACTGACAAACATCACCTTGTTGACCCTGATAGCTACACTGTAGTTGTAAGGGGAGTAGCCGACCTATATCCTTAATGAGGACACACAACTCGTAATGCGCGCGATCGGAGTATCACACACAGCTTGCAAAGATGAGTTTCGACGAAATCTTCGATCTCACAGCTGGAGTGTATTTTTATTTTTATAATATATATATGTATGTATATATACGTAGACTAGATACACTGATGCACCCAAAGGAAATAACACAAACGCCCACTACTATTGTTGTTCTTCTGTAACACAGATGATACCATAGCGTACCCCGGTTGTGGCGCTTGGAACAGGATAATGGCGGTTGGAAGCCCAATGTTTGCACTACTAGCTCGATAAGCCAAGTGCCACGACAAAGAAGCAACGAAACTACCGAAAACACAGAGACTTTGATGATTTGATAGCGAGATCTGCAATATTCCGATCGGGAAAAAGGCCATTGACTATACGCAATACAGCCACGTGGTTTCCTGATAAGAGGAAAAATATGGTTGTTTCAAACAAATCAAATTCAATTCAATCTATCCATGAGTTTTTTTTTTCAATTCAAAAGTGTCCCTTCGTTAATACGTCGGCACGTGCCCTTTTAAACGAAAGAAGCATCTACAACAGGTGCTCATTTGTTGTGTGATTCGTGCTGCTTGCAACGTTCGGTGTTCGGTTGCGGTTGACTGACAAGACATGACATCCTAATTAATGCATAAAATACTATTTTTGGATTAACACTGAATGAATATTAGGTTTCCAGCACTACTTGCACTTTGCGTGGAAGCTCATTAAAGCTTCCGTGAAAGCTTTAACGCTTTCATGGAAGCTTCCATAGCTTCCATAAAAGCTGTCATGTAAGCTTCCATGGAAGCCTCCGTGGAAGTTTCCATGGAAAATATGGAAGATATGAAAGCTTCCACGGAGGTAATTTCCAAGGGAGCTTCCACGAAAGCTTCCGCGAAAGCTTCCATGGAAGCTTTCATGGAAACAAAGGAAGCTTTTGCGGAAGATATGGAAGCTTTCATTGAAGTATCGTCCACGGAAGCTATCATGGAATCTTCCGAGGAAGCTTCCATGGACGATATGGAAGATATGAAAGCTTGCAATGACGTAACGTCCACGGGGGCTTCTACGCAATCTTCCACGATAGCTTCCATGGAAGTAACTTCCACAAAAGCTTCCATGGAAGCTTTCATGGAAGCTTTCATGGAAGCTTTCGCGGAATTTTTGAAGGTTTCATTGAACTGACTTCCGCGGACGTGTTCATGGAAGCTTTCGTGGAAGCTTCCATTGAAGATATGGAAGATATAAAAGCTTCCACGGACGTAACTTCCACGGGAGATTCTACGAAAGCTTCTACGAAAGCTTCCACGAAAGCTTTCATGGAAGTAAGTTCCACGAAATCGTCCACGGAAGGTTTCGTGGAAGTAATGGAAGCTTTCGCGAAAGTTACGGAAGCTTTCATGGAAGCTTCCGTTGAAGCTCCCATAGAGTTCATGGAATAAATGAAAGATTGCACGGAAGTAACTTCCACGGGAGCTTCCACGAAAGCTTTCACGAACACTTCCATGGAAGTAACTCCTACGAATGCTTCCGTGAAAGTTTAGATGGAAGTTGATGGAAGCTTTCATGGAAGTTATGGAAGATCTTATGAAAGTAACGTCCACGGAAATCTTCGTGGAAGCTTCCGTGGAAACTTTCATTGAAGCTGCTGAAGATATGCAAGCTTCCACAGAAGTAACTTCCACGGGAGCTTTCACGAAAGCTTGCACGAAATCCTTCCATGGAAGTAACGTCCGCGAAATCGTCCGTGGAAGCGTTAATGGAAGTAATGAAAGCTTTCGCGGAAGCTATGGAAGCTTTTATGGAAATAGCGTCAAGGGTAGTCTTCATGGAAGCTTCCCTGGAAGTTTCCATGGAAGATGTGGAAGATAGAAAAGCTTTCACAGGAGTAACTGCCACGGAAGCTTTTATGGGAGCTTCTGTATGCTTCCGTGGAAGCTTCCATAGACGATATGGAAGATTTGAAAGCTTCGGTGGAAGTAAACTCAACGGGAGCTTCTACGAAAGCTTCCACGAACGCTTCCATCGAAATAATGGAAGCTTTCATGAATGTTATTTCCATGGAAGTATAGGGTTAGGGTTAGGGTTAGGGTTAGGGTTTGGTTGCTTATGTGAAAGCTTCCGTGCAAGTTGTTTGCGTGGGAGTTGCTTCCGTGGAAACGTTCGTGAAAGCTTCCGTGGAAGTTGATTTTGTGGAAGCTTTCATGGGAGCTTCCGTGGAAGTTGTTTTCGTGAAAGCTTTCATGGAAGCTTCCGTGAAAGTTTCTTTCGTGGGAGCTTTCGTGAAAGCTTCCGTGGACGTTGCTTCCGTGGAAGGTTCCGTGGAAGTCGCTTCCGTGGAAGCTTCCGTGGAAGCATTCATGGAAGCTTCCGCGGAAGTTCCTTCCGAGAAAGCGTTGGTGGAAACTTCCGTGGAAGCTTTCATGGAAGCTTCCGTGGAGGTTGCTTCCGTGGAAGCTTCTGTGAAAGTCGTGGAAGATTCCATGGGAGCTTCCATCGCTTCCATGAAAACCTTCACGAGCTTCCAATAAAAACCCAGATAGTGCAGGTGGCCCTGGATATCAGAGCTCCCCGGGTATAGTACCACAGGTATATTCGTACCCCGGGTAGTCTTACAGGAGTAACAAAATTCCCGGGTAAAGGTATGAAGATTTCACAGAACTTCCCCAGACGTTCCGAGCACCGGTACGGATGTGTTACAGAACTTCGTTCAGAAGTTTCGGGTATTGTGGCACGGGGGTACAGAACTCACAGAATTTCCGAGCGGGTGAAAAATATGCTATACCCGTACAGAACTCACAGAAGTTCCGAGCGGGTACGACCCAGGCTACGGTAGGGGGGTCCCCTTTTGGGCCTTTTATTTCAGTGGTTGGGGGTCACTCGCGCGAGTAACCCCTTTGTTCCTATTCAATCTAACGTTTTTTTTTATATTTTACATTGATGAAATCAATCCGCAATGAAAAGGTGATCTAAGCTGCGCCAAAAAAAGTGCCCGAACTGTTTTTATCCGTGATGTACAGAGTCACTCGTGCAACTGGCTCAAACACACCAGTGAAAATGAGGGTCTACAAAACATACTGTATCCGTACCCCGGCGTTTGAAGCCACTGGCGTACAGGACTTCTAGAAGTTCCAGGTACACGAATGTATGTCGTACAGACCTTCCAGAAGTTCAGGGTATGCGTACGAATGCCAAACAGAATATACAGAAGTTCTTTGTAGAGTAAATTCTACGGGGTATATGCCCCGGGTACGGTTTGTACGTACCCTACAGAACACAACTTTGCATGTTATGTTCGGTAAAACGTACACAGTTTTCGCGTGGCTTGCTCCCCCCAGCATGACAGCGTTTCTCGCTCGCAACGAGGAGTGGACTAAGGTTTCACCCGTCGCCCCCGCCCTGAGTGAGGACGGGCGGCTACGTACCGCGAAACATGGACATTAAGCAAGTTACCATGGAGGTTCGTAGCACTGTTTGGGAAATCGATTATCCCTACTAACATCGCCCTTTGAACAACATTCCAAAATTGTAAAGGTATCGGTTGCCCTGGTGGTCTCGTGGTTGCCCTTGAGTACTTCTAGCGTTGGTCCTTGAGTTCCATTCCCACCGTGGTGAGATTTTTCTATATTTGAAAAAATGCAAAACAGAAAAAAACAATGGACTGCTGATAGCGCCTAGGAGCGTGGGTAGGTACAATTCGACGCACTCGAGTCGACGACGGAGGAAAATGCTGAGTTCTTCTAGCAAAACAAAATGAAGGCACGTACCGTGGTAGGAACGGGAGACGAGGGCCCGCTAGGCGGCCCCGGATCTGAGTTACTAAACAGCGGTAGTAGTAGCAGTGTATGTTGTCCTCACATTAAACCGTTGTTTCTACTCAACGACATCATCAGCACACCCGGTGTTCGTGACGATTCTTCATCCTTGTGAGATACAAATATTGTGATTACAGACTGCGGTGAGAACAGCAGTCTGTGTTGTGTTCACGTTAGACCGTCATTGCTAGCCAAGGACATCAGTTTCACCAGAGCTTGTTGGAGGAAAATGATGTACAACGTGGTCGGTCGCTCCGGTGGTCTGTCTATAGTGGTTACGCTCGAATGATGCTAACAACGTTGATGGTCCTGGAGTTCGATTCCCACCGCCGTGAGATTTCGACTAATTTTGCCAATATCCAATACCCGACGAACCAGCTGCAGGGAGCCCCCTTCCCCCCTTCTCTCATCCCCCCTCCCTCCCTCCCCCTATCCCCCCGTCCCCCCCTTCCACCCTCCCACCTACCCCCCCTCCCCCCAACCCCCCCCTTCCACCCTCCCCCCCTCCTCCCCTCCCCCCTCCCGCCCCCCTTTTGATCAAAATCAGGCCCCCGCATCCTCAAAAACTTCGCCCTCCCCTCACCGGATATTCGACTTACAGGATTCACTTGATAAACTCAAAAACTGATTTTATAGTTTCCGCGCACAGACTGACTACCATCACCCTGTTGACCCTGATAGCTACACCGTAGTTGCAAGGGGAGTCGCCGACCTATATATCCTTCATGAGGACGCACTACCCGTAATACTCGCGATCGGAGTATCACACACAGGTTGCAAAAGATGAGTTGCGGCAAAATCTTCGACCTCACAGCTGGTGCGAGTTTATAATTTCATAATGTCACAGCTGGAATGTATCTTTATTCCTATCATATTGTTAAAAATACACTCCAGCTATGAGAGGTCGAATATTTTGTCGAAACTGACATTATATGAAGACCCTGAGAACATCCAGGGGAGTCACCGACGATTAATTCTCGTCAAGATGAAACACTCTAGACGCGCGAACGACCTTCTGTAAATATTGTGTAACTACCGTATATTGGTGAAACATTGACGTACAACGCAGCTTGCAAAGCTGAGTGCCAACCACTCAATCGGTCGTACACCCACCGTCGGCATCTCTGAGTGGCCGGGTGGAAGGGAGGAGGGGGGGGGAGGGGGGGGGGAGGGGAGGGGGGGGCAGATCAATCTGTGCGTAGAAACTACAAATCTTATCCCGTAAGTCGTATAGCCAGTGAGGAGAGGGCGGTTCGAGTGGGTGGGGGCGGGGGGGGGGGGGGGGGCGAAAGCGTTTTTTAACAACGTCTTCAGGTCGCGTAGATGTAGGTGTTTGCTATACGCGTGGTTCTAGGTCTTGGCCACGGTGCGGGTGGTGGGGAAGAAAGGGGGCGTTGGGGGGGGGGGGGTAAATTGCAGCAGAGGCATGGATGGGTCTAGAAAGTTAATGAGGTGATATCAAGTGCGTGGAAGTGTTTATTACTCTGGTAGATTTGTGATATGCGGAAGCATCATTGATGTGTGCTTCGAGGTTTCGTGGGGTGGAATGTTGTCTCACGGAAGCTGTCGGTGATGATAAGGATACGGACCCGGGTTTTGATGGAGGCATACTGCCCGGATATATGGCCGACGGGAGTCCGTGCCAAATTGGTACGGCTCACCCGTGTGTGTACGAAGTGCGTGACATACTGGTACCGCTTCTTTATGGCGTATGTGAAGCCTCTGACAATCAGGTAATTGCTCCTGTGTGTTCGTTAGTGGCACGACATATTCTACTCCTGCTTTTTTCCGCAACTACTGGTATAACCGCGCTTGTACGTAGTGCAAGCGTTCAACAACGTGTCGGTTTGTTATTGTATCAAAGCCTGATTGGGATATTATTCGTGGGCTGTGAAACCGTAACGCATCTTTGGAGATGCTGCGGAACCAGGTTGATTCCCCGAGAAATAATAATAAAGTTGTATGTGGCCTCTAATCGCTTATGATTGGGGTCACCACGTGGCTGGGGGGGATAGCCCCACAGCTGCACTTCCAACCCTACATTTTATCTCTCTTCCTAGCTAGATGGCTATCCGGATAACGGGACTACTGTCTCTGCGAGCGAGTCCGTGACATTAACACCTGGGTTCATCGATCATGCTAGCAAGATCGTACGACCAGATAACCGGTCCTAGGGGCTAGGGAAATGGATTCCAATATCGAAGCGAGTCTCCCAGAAGAAGAGCGCCGTCGTCTTCATGCGGAATTCGACGGTGCTGTATTGGCAGTTAGACGCGAGGAAGCTGCTCGGATGGATGAAGAACCACCCCACGACCACGGAGACCAGCCGAAGGGGAGCGCCGTTCAGTCAACCGAGAATCCCACGAATGTCCCAGCACGAACACAGCAGCATGAATGGGCAACAGGCCCACTGCCAGGCAGTATCGTATCATCAGTAGCATTAGACTTAGAGTGTCCGATGGAATGTTCAAAAATGGAAAGGAGGTTCAGATTGATTCTACGATAGCCCCCCCCCAAACCGGCGATTTTCTTAAACGAACGCGTCGTGGCGCTGCTCGATACGAGGAAGGATGCTATGAAAAGTATATATTCACATATCTTCTTGTTCGCGCAGGGCTATCGACCGATGACGTCGGGGTGGCGAAGGGCACCGTATTCCAGGAGATACGGCCGTCGGCTGGTTTCAAAACCGGCGATTTCGTTAAAGAAAATTTGGGGGGGCTACCGTAGAATGACTCTTCAACAAACGGTAATGGCGTTTGTAAAAACCAGTTTCTTGCTCAGCGTGGGGAGGAGGGTTGCCTAGACGCGTTAGACGCGTTAGAGAGGGATGCATCTGTCAAGGTATCGTCTGCAGGAGTTAGACCAGAGGCGCTACACAGGGAATTTGGGGAGGAGGCTGTAGCCAGGGAACGTGTTGCTTGGAAGATATTCATAAACCACATTTCGTACCCGACCAGTCTGAACCTGATCCTCGGAGCTGGTTTACCCAGCGACGGTTGGTGCATATTTATGAAATACTTTGTTCATAGGCCGCCGCTGACAAGGCTAAGCTCACTCAATCGTCGTATAGCCTACGGATGAAGAAACACGAACCCCCCAACGAGTATTTTGTGCGCGGTAGTGTACTGAGAAGTCATCTTGCACTGCATGGGGTGGCATTCTCTGATGTTGACGCCAACAACTTTTTTGCCCGTAATATCTTCCGTGTTTTCAGAGTTCAAAAGAGCTTTCGCTTTCGAATGCAGATTTGACAAGCAAAGTACTCAAAGATGTGGTGATAAGTGCACACGGGGAAATGTAGATGGCGAGTGAGGTGGAGAAGAGGACCGGGACGGGACAGGCTCTCGTTGCTGCCAACTGGCCTGGTCGGGGAGACGGGGGTGACCAAAATGGCTGGAGCGGGGACGAGGAGGCCGTGAAAAAAGCAGGAGGAACGTGATCAAGGGCGGACAGCACTAACAGCAGCATGCAAGCGGTCGCGGGCGTGGGGGTTAGGAACGAAGCGCTACAACAGTGGGGAGCTAGAGGTGGAGGAGCCGGCGGCAGGGGAGGCTGCGGAAGGTAAGTCGGTGGGCGTGCGCCAGCGGTCGGGGGCAGGGGGGGAGTCTTGTCATCGTATCCCCACGCCCGCGGCGGATACCATTATCACAGATACCTGCCGAATCTTCCCCGTCCTTTTGGTAACCAGCCACCGATACATGGGGCTTTGACCCTCGCAAATGATGCGAAACCTGCAACAAGGGGGGGCACACGCATCAGGTTTGCGCGTGGCGAGTGCATCCAGGATACCCGATCCCCCCCCCGGTACCCGCCAGACCTACGCCATCTTGCCCGAGGCGTACCGCCCACGGCCCGCCGGGCTACCACCAGCGGTGGCCCCACTCGTACGGTCAATCAAATGTCGCCTGCGACGCCACCCATGGCAATGCTTTGCTCGCCTATAGTGCCGACGCTATCGCCGTCGCCGAGTACGATATCAACTTTACTGACGACAACGACCTCCACTACGAATAGGAGCAACAGCCACCGCAGCTGGGGCACTACTACGAGCAACAACCACGGCCGCCGTCCCAGTACCAGCAGCACTTGGGGTCCCACTACGAGCAACTGCTACCTCGGCCGGCGCACTACCAGCAGCAGATGGCACCTTACGGGCAGCAGCCTCCACCGTCACCATTCCAGCGTCATCAGCACCCTTCAAGCCACCCCTCTTCCTTTTGCCCTGCTCGCGGAACATTGTTGTCTCCTCAGGCCGGTGTGCATCTACTGATGGCACGCTCGGTGCCATAAGCCAAGTCTGATTTTTCCTGTGATACAACTATAGTGAGCGGGAATGGAATAGGACTTGCCAGCCAGTCGCATAGTGTGACTGCTGTAGTGGCGCGTGAGGTAGGACCGCAAGGCAGTGAGCGTTGGGCTGCCGACCACGGAGCCACGAACCATGTCACTGACGATCCACGCAAAGTGTATGGTTGGGTCGCGATTCCTCCTGGTAAGGAGACGGTGTTGGTTGGGGATGGAAGATCAATGCGAGTGCTAGGTGTATGTAACTTGAACCTCAGAATTCACTCAAAAACCGACTTTCATGTCAAATTTCGCGAGGTATACGTCACGGATGGTATCGGGTTTAACCTGTTTTCATTGAGTGATGCCCAAGCACGTCAGATAATCACTCTAGACAAGGATGGCGCACGTCGGTTTGATGGGCGTTTGAACTTCCCGCGTGACTTAACTGGATCATCTTTGTTCGCGACCCCCATCGACCCAACGCCAAGTACGAAACTTACTGCTGTACCTGCCTTGTCTGGTGCCCCCCCCCCCCCCTCTTCTCTGAGGTTGGTGTGCCTGGTGTCGAGCCCCCCCCCGCCCCGCTTTTCGTATAGATAGGGCAGGGCCCTCGGTTTTCGGATCCCACCCCCTTTGCCACCATAGTGTAGAAGGGGTCGTGCTTGCGGGCAATGGTTTCCCGCCGGTCGTTAGATACGTAATTCCTACCGATTCAAGTTATCTGCCCACCGTCTGTGGTACCTGCGGTATCTGGTTTCCCCCCCCCTGGGTTCAGCTGAAGCACGTGTAGGACCATCGGTGAAGTGCGCTCATAAGGCGTCTACTGTGAGTCCCCCCAGAGTACAGCCAAGAGCGGTAAGGGTCGGACCTCTTGCCGCTGTCGCGAGCGTGCAGAACACAGAGATGAGCGTTTTCACAGATGCTAGACTAGTGGATGGTCAAGATGACACTTTGTACACGGACTTTTTCCCAGCCACCCTTAATGGTGCGGCGCAGCGCAAGCTCTTTCAGAGACGGACTGGCATGAAATTTTCGTTGGAAACGCAGGATGAATCTGCTGCTGCTGTACTCGCTTCGGGTATACGCCCATTTGCTGTTGGAAAACCCACCAAGAGTATGGGCATTAACCATTTTCACGTCTCCTCGCTGGTTGAGGCAAACGGCTCAGCAGCATGGTGTGACATTGACGAGAGTGCTGCAGCCGTGTGGTGGGTGTCTGGGGGCAAAGGGGTTGCGGGCTGGGGTGCCGCGGAGGACGACATCGCGTGCGGGGAAGCCTATGCAGACGGTGCATATACCGACCTGGCTGGCCCCTACGAGGGGTCCGTGAGCAGATCCGTCTACCTGATTATGTTCGTCGACAGCGCCTCGAGATGAATGCGGCCGTACGGGATGATAAAGAAGGCAGAGACCACCACGTACGTGCGAACATTCGTCGCCGACATGAACAGCATGAGGCGGCCGCACTGCCTCTGTACGTACAACGGTGGAGAATTCGCCAGCCGCGACTACGTGAAATTTTGCGACTCCGCGGGGATCCGCCGTGAATGCACGGCCCCGGGTAAGTCGAAACAGAACGCGGTTGTCTAAAGCGCGATCTGGCGAGCCATGAAGGGTGATCATGAGGCCCGTCGCGAGATCCGGCGAATGTTCCCCGGAGTCGACCTGGCGCGCATCCCCAACCCCGGCGCCAAAGGTAACAGTTGTGTGGCCGGAGGCTGTTCTTTAGGCTGCGGACCGGTTAAACCGATCGGCGACCAAGTACTACACAGAGTGGCGTTCGCCGTACGAGTTTTTTTTTCTCGCGACTACCGGCTCTGCAGGTGGTGCCGTTTTTTCAGGAGGGGGGGGGGTTGGGGCGGGGGGGGGGCGTGTGCGGCAGCTCAATCTGTGCGTGGAAACTATACATTATTACGAGGGGATAAATGTGACGATTTTGGAAAGAATGCATCAGTTTATCATGTATATCCTGGGGTAAGTCGTACAATCAGTGAGTAGAGAGAGGGCGGAGTGTTCAAGGGGGTGGGGTTGGGATGGGTTGGGGGGGTTTTGGAGAGGTGGGGGGTGGGGGCGGGGGGGGGGGGGGGGGGGGGGGGGGGGAAGGAAGGGTTTTAGGTGAGCGGTTTGTTATACGTGTGGTGCTAGGTCTAGGCGATGGTGCGGGTGGTGGGGAAGAAGGGGGCGTTCGGGGCGGGGGGGGGGGGGGGGAGAATGATGAAATTCGATATTTCGATGGAAGTATACTAAATTTGGGCGAAGAGTATGGGCTGTTTTCGACAGTATTGATCATAAAATTTGCGATTTTAAATCTTGATTTCAGTATTGAATTTTGCTTGGCGGTTTGAATGGGCGTTATCATGACTGTGTTACAAGCAGGGGGAATGTTGGTTTGTTGTTGTTGTTGTTGTTGATGTTGTTGTTCTCACATTAAGTCGCATAATCAAAGTCCGTGGTCGCAGGACAGGCTCCAGTCGCTCTGAAATCGGGGAATATCCGAGGGAAAAAACACAAACAAACCAAACGTGGTACACGCATAGATAGTCTGTACCACATCTAGCGCAATTAATGCCTCTACCAGAAACATATAAAAAGTGAAATCGGGAGTCAACTTAAGATGTGCCGGGTCCATACTGGCGCATACGTCTCACTACTCGTGCCTGGAAAAACCGACTATACCGCTTGGGACCCAAGAAAGACACAACGTATATATTGCACGTAGCACCACCTATCGCTACGCATACGCACGACAGACGCAAGTCAATTAGAATAAAAGAAAACAAGAAAAGAAAAAAAGATACAGGGAAGGAAAGAAAAGACAAGAAGGCGAAGAATCGAAAAACAAAAGGAGCGAAAAGAAATGACTAGAGAAACGCAAGAAAAGACAACACAAGAATGATGAGGAAGCAAGGAAAAAAAAATAAAAAAATCTCATACTAGCAAAGACTAAATACGGCATTGGGCTCATAGAGGGTATCAAGTGCGTCATCAACGGCACTGACTGGGCAGAAAACGCAACCTGGCGAAGAAGTCAGGGCGGTCTTACGTCATCTAGTGACCGCCATTGGATCGCCCACAAATTTCAAGACGATGATGGCCAGACCCAGACTTCAGTCTCTTGGGCATGACGCCCCCCCCCCGCCGTCTTCCCCCCTTTCTTTCCCCCTTCCCTCCCTCCCCCCCTCCTATCTTCCTGCTTGTATCTAAGCCTGATTGGGATTTTTTTGAGGCTTGTGAAACCGTAACGCATCTTCGAAGATGCGGCGCAACAAGGTTGGTTCCCCGAGAAATATTGATATATTTATGTACGCACTCTAATCTGATGTGATTGGGGTCACCACGTGGCTGGGGGAGCAAAGCCCCACCGCCGCACTCGAAGACTCTACACTTCTTCTCTCTTCCCAGCTGGATGGCTCTCCGGATGACGCGACTACTGTCTCCGCGAGCCGGCCCGTGCCTTCAAAACCCGAGTTTATCGACCACAGCGATCATACACTACGTGCACGTGTTTTGCGAACAACGTTTCGATTTGCTTCTCTCCACCCGTGATTGCTCAAATCCAGGGAGCTTAGCCTTTCGAAGATGGTAGGCTGCGGCGGGCATGCCGTCTGCAGGCGTGTCTGTGTGTTGTGTGTGTGGCGCAATTTGTTTGAGAGCTCTATATAAGAGAAAACGTCGGCAATGAGACTTTTTTTTCTGATTTCGGATTTTTTCGTGACAAACAAGCCGAAATAGTTATCTTAGATCTGTACATCCTCTCGTATCCAATGCTTTTTATCGTAGCCACAATTTTTTGTGTATCATATGTGTAGCTCGTGATAATGCTTTCATCGGTTGCGTTCCGTTGTGTTGAGCACCCTGGATTTGCATTCGGTACGACCCTCCTTACACGGGGATTATCCGCATTCCAGGGTGTACAGCACAAGTGGGGCACGCGTTAAATCTCGTACCTATCGTTAACTCGCTTGGGGACCAGACACAGCCACATACAGCAACAACCAAGGGCGCACAAAAAAAAAATCGACACCTAAGTACAAAATGTTGTTTTTCGCCGTTCCAGAGGGGGGGGGAGGTACGAAGACCCCATCCCCCCCTATTACGCCACATAATTTTCTATGCAAACAACCCTCATTCTAAATCCTATATAATAAAGGGGCAGGGGCAGTACTGTAGAGCAGACATGCAGCCCCCTGATCGCGCAGCAGCAGCCTGCGTACCAGCTACGCACAGCACAGAGCAACGGCGCAAAAGGGAGAGAGCAAGGAAGAGTGGTCACGATGAGCACAGCCTCCACGGTGAAGGACCTCTGCTACAACCCTGCTTTGACAAGACAGCTTGCCTACCAAGCGTCTGCGGAAAGCGAGCCGATGGCGAGGACTTCATCTGCTGCTGCGGGGCCAACTTCGGCTACGGTTCAGGAATGGACGAGGGCCAGGCCATTGAGCATTAGTGTTCGGCACAGCACAGAGAGTGAGTGGAGAGGCATGATGGCTGTGGTGTGATATTGGAGGGTATCGTGTACCTCGCAGCAGCAGCAGCAGCGGCAAGCCCTGGAAAGGCAAAACTCTGGTTCATCATAAATATATATAAAATCATTCCTTGAATATCGAGTCATTCCTCGGTGTCATGGACTTTGGTCAGGAGTTTTTTGTCTCGGCCTAAGTATGCGATTCGCGGAACTGGAATTCTCGGTCGAATATGGCTTGGTTCGAGCGCCGCCTTCGGGGGGCGGCTCCAAAGCCCCTCGCCCTGCCGTGTCCGTTCCGCACATCGACGTGAACGCGGACGGGCGCCGAGCGAGACGAGCGAGTGTCGAGGAGTAATTTTGGAAAAAATGTTGAATCTTAATGGCTGCAACGCCTGAATGATTTACAAAATTGGCATCATTTCCAAACGGTACGTGATGATAATGTTTGGAATTTTGCGGTGGCATACTCTCGAGCGTTAGTTTCTTTGCTGTACTTTTTTACTAGTTCGTTTGGTTTCTTGCACGGCATTTTATTGTTTTTGTTTCTGCTCGTTTTGCCAGCTGGAAATTCAATTTTTCAGTTTGGGTTCACCTAAAACGTGACACAACTTACCGACGATATCCAACAACAACTTCGTGACACAAATTACCGACGGCAAGACGTTTCGTGACCAAATAACTCCCGAATAAATCATGATACTTTCACGTATCAGAATTTCGAGACAAAACGGAGAAGGTAGAGCCGTCTCTTCGGCCTTTGGCCCTGGCTTTAGCACGGCCGCTGACACTCCAGGCAGCCTCTGCTGTAGGCATGAACGAATGCGGTTGATTCGCAGCGAACTATCCCGCTGTGCTCGCTTCTATGTGGCCATTGTCCAAGCCATTTCATGTCACCTCGCTTTTGTTTTGAGCTCGTCGTCGTAAGGTTGAGGTACGAGGAAACCCGTACGTACTTGGTGAGAACAGCAGTATGCACGACGAGCATGAACGCCAATTGACGACATTGGCAAGCACAAAACAGCAGGTGCAGCAGCAGTAGCGGAAGGGCGAAACGTCTAGCAAATAATGCAGCAACTAGTAGCAACCAGAACTACAGCAGATAGCTCAAAGTGCAGTACCACGCGGGTAGAAGAGCCGTCTCTTCGGCCTTTGGCCCTGGCTTTAGCACGGCCGCTGACACTCCGGGCAGCCTCTGCTGGAGGCATGAACGAGTGCGGTTGATTCGCAGCGAACTATCCCGCTGTGCTCGCTTCTATGTGGCCATTGTCCATGCCATTTCATGTGACCTCCCTTCTGTTTTGAGCTCGTCGTCGTACGGTTGAGGTACGAGGAAACCAGCACGTACTCGGTGAGAACAGCAGTATGTACGAGGAGCATGAACGCCAACTGACGACATTGGCAAACACACAACAGCAGGTGTAGCAGCAGTAGCCGAAGGGCGAAACGTCTAGCACATAATGCAGCAACTAGTAGCAACCAGAACTACAGCAGATAGCCCAAAGTGCAGTGCGAGTGCCGTTCGTTGGCAAGTTTAGTCGTACACGCATCACTCTCAAGAGCCAACAAGAGGCATGGCGGGAGCCCCCAACACAGAGACACGTGACAACCACGGCCAGCTGTCGATCGCGAAATTGGCCGGTAGTCCGTGCTTCAGTGGGTGTATCGGAAGTCGTCCGTAGTACTACTGCTGTAGACGGTCGAAAGACCACGTGACATGTGACATACCGCTTTGGTGGCAGCCTCGACAGTAGACCCCCCAAAATTTATTTTCTTTTCTTTTTCTTCGCCCCATGCACCCGTTTCCTTTCCTTTCTCTTCTTTGTTCTTAGTTTCTTTTTTCCAATTGACTTGCGTCTGTTGTGCGTATGCGTAGTGATAGATACTACGTGTGATATATACGTGGTAGTCTTTGTTGGGTGGCAAGCGGTATTATAGTCGGTTTTCCCAGGCGCGAGTAATGAGACGTATGCACCGGTATGGACCTGGCACATCGTATACTGACTCCCGATCTCACCTTTATATGTTTCTGGTGGAGGCATGAATTGCGTCAGCTGTGATTTATGCGTGTATCACCTTGGGTTGTTTGTGTTTTTCCCTAGGGTATTCCTCTGCTCCAGAATGACTGGAACCAGTCCTGTGACCACGGACTGGATTGTGCGAGTTAATGTGAGAACAACAACTAAAATATTGCCTGTTTCTTGACCTTCCAGCTGCTTCCTGCAAATTTGGTTTTTCTGCCCACACGATTTCGAACCCTATGCAAAGATCCTGTTTTGTTTTAATCAGTTGTCAGCTGGCCGCCCCGGTGGTCTAGTGGTTTTACCCTCGAATACCTCCAACGTTTGGTTGTCCTTGAGTTCGACACCCACCACGATGAATATGACCTAAATTGCAAAAATGCAATCAAAAAAAGAGATCAACTGCTGAGAGCGCCTGCTAGGTACAATTCGACGCGAGTCGACGAGGGAAGAAAATGCTCGATTCTCTTCGCGGTAAAAATGAAGGCACGTGCCGAAGTGGGGAGGGAGGAGGAGGGCCCGCTTTGTGACCCCGGATCTGAGTTACTACTGGGAGGGGGCGCGAGAATGGTGCGGGGATGATAAATGGGATGAAGAAAAAAAAATGTTGCAAAGAAAGGTACATGATTATTTCTACCAGTAAATAATATGTCAGTCTCTGGGAAATACGCACGGCACCATCAGCAGTCGTCATGGTAGAGACACTCCGGATATTATTTTAAAAAATGAAAAGCACTCCAGCTGTGAGATCGAAGATTTCGTCGAAACTCATCTTTGCAAGCTGTGTGTGATACTCCGATCGCGCGCATTACGAGTTGTGTGTCCTCATTAAGGATATATTTTGTGTTGAGGGGACGCGTCCGATTTCGACAACGTGAAAGCACCCACGAAGCAAAGATAGCAGACACACATATCCCGCCTTCTCAAGAAGAAACAGAGAAGAAGCGCTACGCCAACCTCCTGTACGAGCAAAGCCACCCCCGCACCTATCTTAGACAAGACAACGCTGACGCAACGAGAGATCGCCCTCCTCTTCTTCGTTTTTCTCCTCGCCCGCAACCACGCAGACCAATCAATGCGACAGCCTTCACGTAACTAACAAAGCAAACTTCTTCCAAAACCTCGCCGGCTGACATGTCTTCATGTCGACGTTTCGAACCTCCATTGCCACGGGGACCGCAGTGCAGTCTCTTCATTAATGCCAAGGTCTCTTTCGTTTCGTCTAGAGGCGACTCAGGTTCTCAATAATAATACTATTTTCGGTATTTTTGTTTGATAGACGCCAACTTTTACTTGACCCGCATTTAACATAGTGTGTTTCGCCTATCCTTGCCTTCTTTGTTGTATAATATTACGTTTTTTTTTCTGTCAAATCATGACTTTCACAATCCCATGTTCGTATTAAACTCTTGGCATTACTTTAAAGTTCAATGCATGCCAAATCGGACAGCTACACCCTAAGTTGTCGAAGTGCTGCCCTGCCCTACCCGAAGCATGGGCGCCGGCGAATGCCGGCGTCCATGCGGAGCCCTTGTACCAGGTATATAATAGTGTTCATCATCGAGCAGTGTGTGTGTCGTGCTGCCTCCTCCCAAATAACTGACAACATTAGCAGTAGCAGAAGCCTAGCCTGCCAGCAGCAGGAGCAGCAGCAGCAGCAGCAGCAGCAGCAGCAGCATAGCAGCAATACCAGAAGCCGTAGCCGCATGATCAAAATCGCCCAAAAAAAACGGGCTCGAAATGCCAACCAACTAAGTTACTCCGCGTTCCTGTTGGTCCCTGCACGGCTTTTGCATGCGAGCAGTATCGGAAAATTCGCCGCGAAGACCAGCAGCGGCAACTGGGTGTGCAAGAAGTGCCGGCGGACGCAATATAGAGCCACTGAGCCGGCCCCACGTGGAGACTCAGGAACAGCCGTCTCAACACAAATGAGGACTTGTGAGGACAGAAGTTGTTGCATTCGCTAGCACAAGCAGTTTCGATAAACAAATAAAAAACGTCAGCTGTGAGTACGACCGATTGAAAAGTTGAAACTCATCTTTGCAAGCTGCGTGGTACATTAGATCTATGCTTCATTTATGATATGGTGTTTGTGAAACATACCCGTGGTTGTTAATACACTGCTCCACAATCTTTACGGGAGGTCGTTCGCGCGTGTTCAGCACTTTGGGAACTGCCACGCTGGACGTATTTTAGTCGCGCAGTGTATGATGCTGCAGACCTTGTCGATGTGTGTATGTGAAAAGCAGGAGCAAACTCGTCTTTTCTTTTTACGGCTGATCAATTGCTGTTGCTCATGTCGCAAGTTGAATGTCGACCAACGTGTGTCGACAGGGGTGCTGGTGATGCGGCGGCAGTGGGGAGTGGGCGCACATTGCTGGATTTTTTCAAACCGAGGAGCGCCACGGCCGGCGCAAAGGAATCGCCGGTGTTGATGGACAGTAGTAGCGGCGGGGACGCAAGCGGTGACGATGACGTGGTGGCGAAGGAAGTTGTGAGCAGGGGTGAGGGTGTTGCGGGCGCGGGCAGTGACGCCGACGTGGTTGTGACGGGAGTTGTGAGCAAAGGTGAGGGTGGTGCGGGCGCGGGCTGTTTAGCTGACGTGGTTGCGACGGGAGTTGTGAACGGGCTTGAGGATCGTGAGGGCGCGGGCATTGATATGGAATGTTTTTTCTCCGACGCTGCGGACGGGAGTGGTCCCGCCGATAGGACGCTTGTCCACGCTCCCATCTACTGCACGGGATCACGTCCGGCTGTCCGGGAGCCTGTTATCCAACACTACCAATCAACTCTACATGGTATTGGCAACCAGGGGGTGTCGGGGGAGGCTCGGATAAACCTGCATCGCGTGTCTCTCCACGCGGTTCCAACTGCCTCCCGCGGCATCTTGAGCCCAGGCTGTGCGGGAACGGTGGAACAACCAGGAGGCACGTGCGCGCCGTGGTTGGACATCAAGAGCACGAAAGATTAGTCTACAGGGTTACGCGCCCAAGCGCGGCGCTCGCCCATCATTGATTATTTCTGACTACATCGACCAACATGCATTGACGCAAGGATTTACATACCTAAACAACCTAAAGTACAGTTCGACATTCCTTGCTCTTGCAATGTTGGCTTGCTTGTCAAGCCTCTTTGTTAACGCAAGAGTGTGCAGTAAACCATCCACAGGGACACAGCCAAGAATCGGACCACCAAGCAAACCACAAAAAAAATAAACCTTGAAAAAAAAATGTTTAGGGCCCCGGAGGGCGGGGGGGGAGGGGAGGTGTGCGAGATAACTTCCCTTGTGCGCCCTCGCGACAACCCAAATAAATAGCGCACCCATTATTTTTCACGCTTCTACTTTTTCCAGCTTCTGGACAAGCCGTGCTCACAGGCGTCTCGTTCCTTCTTCAACCCGGTCTTGTCTTCAATTTTCATCACGCTTAGATTTCAGCAATCCCTTTCCCGGTCTATTTTTCATCGAGTGTTAACAGTTGTTGCTACCTCACGCTCCCGTGCTTTCCGCCAGTCAATTTGTGCACGTGACAACAGTCCCTGCGAAATTTTTACCAGTATGCACCCGGGGGGATTCGAACTCACGAAACTGACCAAGAATACCAGGCTCGAGGATAACCTGATAGGCCACCGCGGAGCGCCCGGCATCCCTACCCTCTATCATGGCGCGAGCATGCACCACGCCACAGTGCAACCTATGCGTGTGGCTGATAGGTTCTTGCATCGGAAATTGGTAGTAAAATCGTCGTCAGCTAATATGCTAGCAGCAGTCTGGTTTCTTTCGTGCGAAGGACGCTGCAATCGTTCGTTTTATTCTGTCCTCTATACTATATAATGAGGACACACAACTCGTAATGCGCGCGATCGGAGTATCACACACAGCTTGCAAAGATGAGTTTCGACGAAATCTTCGATCTCACAGCTGGAGTGTATTTTAATTTTTATAATAATCAAGTAAGGCCAAAAGGGTTAGCAAGTCATTCACTGCAATGAAGACGATAGAACTTAAAACGTCTCGGCAACGCTTTTGCTTTTCGCCAACAAACACTGTTGTATCCGCACCTCCCAGGTGTCGACAAGAGGTTGTCGTCGCCGGTCGCAAGGTCAGGGGCGGGCGTTGATGTTGTTGCTATACTCCCGCGCGCTCGGTGTGTTCGCGATGAAGAAATATAGTCTAAGTCTAGCCATTCTTTTTTTCCTGTCATCCTCCGGCTGTACCATACCTGACGCATTATTAGCAGTGTTGCGTCTCAACTCGGATAATAGTCTAATGGTTTCAAAAGTTGATTGTTCCGTGTCAGCCATGGATAACCCGCAAAACGTTTTTTTTTTTTCCAGTTTCACCTCCGTGGCGTCATTAAGGGGCGATTCAAACCGGTATTCCGTGTGGGTTAGGGCTAGGGTTAGGGTTAGTTCCATGGCGCTCTCATGGCCGAGGGTGCTGTTGGTGGGTGAGCTTGCGCAAGTTCCACACTACCCGGAAACATGCCGTTCCGGGTGGCTATCTCCACCGCACCTGACCCTCAGGGGGCAGGCGGGGTCGACATGCTCACGCATTCGTATACAACTAGACTATAGCTACAACTATAGCTTGCGCTGCCGGGGTAGTAACGAGGACCGCCGATAGGGGCAGCTCCCACCATCCCTATAGTGGGACACCCAAGGACACGCCAGCTATTAGAGCTAGATTGCGAAGGCAATTGAGTAAAATCGACGGACGACACGACGTGTACGAAAATACGTGGAAGTGTGGTGAGCTTAAGCTTTGGTTTTCCCCATCATCCGCCGGATGATGAAAAAATAGGAAAAAAAATAAAAATAAAATAAAACACACACACATAATACTATCGGTGTCTTCGTTCATTGTTCATGTTTCAAAACACACATACACTTTCCAGCTGCTGCTGAATTTTAAGCCCTGGTAACGGGTAGGTGTAGTCCCTGCTCCCCCCCGGTTCTTACCTTCAATTTTTATCTCGTACAAGTATAGGGTTCAGCAATGCCACTGCTCGATTTTTAATCGGGTGTTGCTAACTCACGCTCTCGCGCTTTTCGCAAGTGAATTGTAACCAGAAAAAGTCCACACAATGTACGCGAGTATGCACTCGGGAGGATTCGAACTCACGAAACTTAGCTCAACGATAACCCATTAATAGGCAACCGGGGCGACCGGTAAGTTGTATAAAAATGAGGACACACAACTCGTGATACGCGCGATCGGAGTATCACACACAGCTTGCAAAGATGAGTTCCGACAAAATATTCGATCTCACAGCTGGAGTGTATTTTAATTTTGTAGAATAGCTGCGAAACTTTTCTTTGCAAGCTGTGTGTGATACTCCGATCGCGCGTATTACGGGTTGTGTGTCCTCATTAAGGGTATAGGTCGGCGACTGCCCTTGCAAGTACAGTGTAGCTATCAGGGTCAACAGGGTGAATTTAGTCAGTCTGTGCGCGGAAACTATAAAACCCGTTTCTGAGGGGCACAAAATCTGACAGCTGTGGAAGGAAGTGATTCCTGTAAGTCGAATAACCGGTGAAGAGGGGGTGGAGTTTTGAAGGACGTGGGGGCCTGGTTTTGATCAAAAGCGAGCGGGGTTGGAGAGGGGGGGGAAGGGCGAGGGGGGGGGGGGGGGGGGGGGCGGGCGGGCGGGCAATTTGTGCGTGGAAGCTATAACTCCTTGTAAGGGGATAAATCTGACGGTCTTGGGGAAATAAGAAAAAAAATTCAATAAATTGATAAATACATAACTAAACACACAGCTTGCAAAGATGAGTTTCGACGAAATCTTCGATCTAACAGCTGGAGTGTATTTTCATTTTTTGAAATAAATAAAAAAATAAATAAAAAATAAATGAATAAATGCATAACAAAAAAACAAGAAAAAAAATAAATAAATAAATAAATAAATAAAAAACTAAATAAATAAATGAAAAAATAAATAAATAAATAAAAAATAAACAAAAAAATAAACAAATAAAAAAATAAATAAAAAAATAAAAAAATGAAAAAAATTAAAAAATAAAAAAAAAGATAAATAAATAAATTAATAAAAAAATAAAAGAGAAAAAAAAATGAATAAAATAAAGAAAAATAAATGAATAAAAAAATAAATAAATAAATAAATAAATAAAAAAATATATATATAAATAAATAAATTAATTAAAAAATTAAAAAAAAAAATAATAATAATAATAAATAAATAAATAAATAAAATAAATAATTAATTAATTAAAAAAATCCAGTTTATCATGGGGGGGGCGTTGGGGCGGGGGTGGGGCGTGTGGGGCAGCTCAATCTGTGCGTGGAAACTATGCATTATTTTAAGGGGATAAATGTGACTGCTTTGGAAAGAATGCACCAGTTCCTCATGTATATCCTGGCGTAAGTCGTACAGTGAGTAGAGAGAGAGGGCGGAGTGTTCGAGGGGGTGGGGGGGGTTGGGGAGGTGGGGGGTGGGGGCGGGGGGGGGGGGGGGGAGGGGGTGTGATGTATATGTGTGTTGCGAGTACGATCGTGTTAAATTCAAGGTTCTTCACGGTGCGGTTTTTCCTATCGGTTCGGTGCGGTTGACTGCATCGAACCGCACATTAGGATTGCTCATTCCTGAGAACCGCACCGAACCGCACCGACCGTGTAGGATACATGAAAAACCCGAACCGCACCGTAGCATTTACGATTTTCGAAAACCGAACCGGACCGCACCGTAAGATCTTCCAATTTGTAAAACCGCACCGAACCGCACCGAACGATACATCACATTACCGAACCGCACCGCACCGTAGGACACATTCACACGTGCCACGATAGAGGTAGTATTTTTCGTCTGAATGAAGTGGTTTCTGAATGATGAGGGGACTCCTTAGCCCAAAATCGTCGGAAACAGGCCTTTTTTTGACCTGATTCTCGTTCGTTGTTAATACCCGGGCCGTGGGATTTTTCATCCTGTAGAAGCTTTCTATCCCTCCAAATTCGTTTTTGCGATAGTTATTTGGTCTTGAGCTCCCAAAATTGAAGAACTTCCGAAAAGAAATGTGGTGCACCTTTATCGTAGCACCCGTCGATGCACATACAATAATATCCGAAAACCGCACCGAACGGCACCGTGAGATTCCTGATTTCTTGGAACCTCACCGAGCCGCACCGCTTGAATGACATCGGAACCGCACCGCACCGTAAGTATGCTTCAAGCCAAAAGCCGATATTTAACGGTGCGGTTAACTTGACACCAAATGGCGGATTTCGGTATACATCGGGAGGACGAAGACAGTAGTAGTGACGTACGAAGTGACGTAGTAGGGGGTTTTTTGTCTTTGTTCATCCTCAGGTGGATGGGGAAAAATAAAGCTTCAGCTCACCACACTTCCACGTATTTTCATACGCGTCGCGTGTCGATTTAACTCAGTTGCTTTCACAGCCCAACGCTAGCTGGCGCACCCTTCGGGTCGATGTAGTAGATATCTTTTTTTTCAATATCGAGTAGAAGTCCCCCCCTGAAGTAAAAAAATAATTTGGGAGACTCGAACCCACGGTCCCAAATTGCTACTCTGTCACCCTAACATTTTTACTTCAGATATCATGTACGTACAGTCGAGGGACCCTTTTAGTGCCGGTACGTGCACAGAGCGTTCACCGGCACTAAATCGGGCACCCGGCACTATTGCGAATAGTGCCAAAACGGCACTATTGAGGGCTGGCCAATCCCTCATTAGTGCCGGTACCGGCAATAATGAGGTTGTGTTCGATTTATGGTGTAGCGCCCACGCTTACGGGGCCAACAAAGAACGAAATGGATCGACACTATTACTGTACTTTTGAGTGACGTTCCAGCATGGGCGTGGGCAGAGTTGAGTTTTCTTTTTGTTGTCCTGGGGCGCTCTTTGGTTCTTCATTTTCTTCTGCACCTCACTTATTTGCTTGTTTATGTACTGTCGTCGGGATAAATTCTCTCCTGTTTGCCTGGCGCACCCGCTTCGATGTTGCAAGAAAAAAAAAACGACAAGCACGACAGGCAGCGCACCGCAAAAAATCAAACAACCGTTACCAAAGCTGTAACCCCTGCCCTCACTACTGTACGTCGGGACGAATTCTCTCCTTGTCTGGCGCACCCGCTTCGATGTTGCAAGAAAAAAAGAAAAATGACATGCACGACGGGCAGCGCACCGCAAAAATCAAACAACCGTTTTTTTAGTGCCACAGCTGTTCGCCGCCCTTACTCCGTAGCAACAAACTCCCTCATGTCTGCCTGGCGCACCCGCCTCTTGGAATGCGCTGCAATCATCGCCATCTTCGCTTTCGCTAGGTAGAGCGCCGCGTCTCCATTGCCGCTCTCCTCTGCTGCCGCTTCCAGGACGCCGAAGTGAGACGACAGTTCACCATAAGCCGGTGGGTCACGGCGCGCGAGCCCCGTGTTGTCATCGCCGCTGTCCTCCTCCTCGTCCTCCTCCTCGCGGTCGGTAGACACTCGAGTCCCAGCCAGCTGTGCCGTCATGTCTTCCACCGTATCCTCTCTGAGAGCCTCAACCACTTCATCGTCGTCCTCGATGCATATTGTATATAAATAGGTGTTTCGCGCGTGCGGAGTACCGGCACTATTGGGGGTGACAGCGGTGCCGAACCGGCACTATATCAGGCATGCTTTAATTAGTGCCGGCCTGGCACTATTGAGAGCTCCGCCGGTGGGCAGAGATTTTACCGGCACTATACAGGGCATCTGGCACTATTCAACCGGCACTAAAAGGGTCCCTCGACTGTACCAGGTACGTGTGAAGACAAGACTTATGTTTTTATGAATGACCCTCTTTCCGCTCTCATCATTTCGGTTTAATTCTAGTATAACACGAAAGAGTTTTGTTTACAACAGCAGTAGCTGATCGCACTAGATATCAATCTTCATACTTCGACGTATGATACCATTTATATTACTGAGTCATGTCATCATGCAAAAAGGAGAGGGTTATGACCTTCGGGAACCGAAAGCGGCGTAACCCGTGGTTTGTTTGGACGCGAAAAAAATTAGGGTTGTTGTTCCATGCTCTGGTAGCGGTCCACCACACGGTAGTTGGTGGCCATCACTCTTCGGTTGACTCGCGCGGCTAGGTAAGCCCGCACGTCGGAGCGCAAGGGACGATACCGTGTAGGCTGTGCGACCAGAGAAGAGGCAAGTGTTAGTAGCCGGCCAGCGACCCAGCATTAGGTCGGCTCTCGTGATATTTCTGTCGTTTGTGTCTATTTCTCTGGACGTGCTTGACGAGAATCTGGTTATGTTTGTCGGTCACATCCCAGCGACGAACCGAAAGGAGTGGGCTGCAATATATTATCACGCAGATAGTATACAGCGCCCTGGTCCTGCATGTGACAAGCCAAATATGTAAGAAATACAGAATGTCTACCTGGTACTCCGTCGAGTCAGGCGTTGGACAGTATTTCACCGGTAATAAAAAATGTGAGAAGATAGACGCATAATACTTACCCAATCTCCGTCGAGACGGGCAGACGGGCGTTGACTTATGACGACGTAATTATTTGTACCCCCCCTTCATGCTCGAAGTGAGAAACCAAAGACAGGATTCGTCTCCGTCGTGGCAGGCATTTCGTTATTGCTGTATGCGACCGCCGGTCTCTTGGCTTCGCAGGTTTCGCTTACAATCGATGGGTCATGGTTTCAGGTAGGGTTGAGACAGAATACGTACCCAGTCTACGTTGAGAGGGGCGCTGATTTACGTCGCCAATTATTTGTACCCTCCTTCATGCTCGAAGTGAGAAACAAAAGACAGAATACCTACACCTCGTCTCCGTCGAGACAGGCGTTTAGTTATTGCTGTATGCGACCGCCGGTATCACGGCTTCGCATGTTTCGCGTACAATCGATGGGTCATGGTTTCAGGTGGGGTTGAGAAGCTCGATACAGAATACGTACCCAGTCCCCGTTGCGACGGGCGTTGACGTCTGTCGCCAATCACTTGTACCCCCTTTCATGCTCGAATTGAGAAACCAAAGACAGGATACTTACACCTCGTCTCCATCGAGGCAGGCGTTTGGTTATCGCTGCATGCGACCGCTGGTATCACGGCTTAGTAGGTTTCGCGTACAATCGATGGGTCATGGTTTCAGTTGGGGTTGAGGCAGAATACGTACCCAGTCTCCGTTGAGACAGGCGATGATTTATGTCGCCAATTATTTGTACCCCCCTCTTCATGCTCGAATTGAGAAACCAAAGACAGGATAACTACACCTCGTCTCCGTCGAGACAGGCGTTTAGTGTTTGCTGTATGCGACCGCCGGCATCACGGCTTCGCATGTTTCGCGTACAATCGATGGGTCATGGTCTCAGGTGGGCTCGATTAAATGAAGAAGTCAGATACAGAATATCAGGCTTCGGTGCGGTCTAAATGCATACCCAGTCTCCGTTGAGACAGGCGATGATTTATGTCGCCAAATTTTTGTACCCCCCCATTCATGCTCGAATTGAGAAACCAAAGACAGAATACCCACACCTAGTCTCCGTCGAGACAGGCGTCGGGTGAATTCTGTATGGGAAGTCGAGAGAGGCGATCGCCACGCCGTTGCGTGCGACCGCAGGTATCACGGCTTCACATGTTTCGCGGACAATCGATGGGTCATGGTTTTTAGGTGGGCTCGAATTATGCAGCCGTCGCTGTGTAGTACGGGTACCTGGTACAGCAGAAAATGTGATCGGACAAGTCGCGAATCATCGTCGTACGTATGTATATTATATTTTATGTATATTATATAAATAGCACAGACTGACTAAAATCATCCTGTTGACCCTGATAGCTACACTGCTGTAGCTGTAAGGGGAGTCGCCGACCTATATCCTTAATGAGGACACACAACTCGTAATGCGCGCGATCGGAGTATCACACACAGCTTGCAAAGATGAGTTTCGACGAAATCTTCGATCTCACAGCTGGAGTGTATTTTAATCACACACAGCTTGCAAATATGACTTTCGACGAAATCTTCGATCTCACAGCTGGAGTGTATTTTTGGAGTATTAAATAAATTAAAATACACTCCAGCTGTGAGATCGAAGATTTCGTCGAAAGTCATATTTGCAAGCTGTGTGTGATTAAAATACACTCCAGCTGTGAGATCGAAGATTTCGTCGAAACTCATATTTGCAAGCTGTGTGTGATACTCCGATCGCGCGCATTACGAGTTGTGTGTCCTCATTAAGGATATAGGTCGGCGACTCCCCTTACATAATAAATTAAAATACACTCCAGCTGTGAGATCGAAGATTTCGTCGAAACTCATCTTTGCAAGCTGTGTGTGATACTCCGATCGCGCGCATTACGAGTTGTGTGTCCTCATTAAGGATATAGGTCGGCGACTCCCCTTACAGCTACAGTGTAGCTATCAGGGTCAACAGGATGATTTTAGTCGGTCAGTGCGCGGAAACTATAAAACCCGTTTCTGAGGGGGACAAAATCTGACAGCTGTGAAGGGAAAGGGGGGTCTGGTTTTGATCAAAAGCGAGCGGGTTTGGAGGGGGGCGGGGGAGGGGGGGGGAAGGGGCAATTTGTGCATGTAAGCTATAAATCCCTTCGAGGGGATAAATCTGACGGTTTTGGCACCAGTATATTATTGGGGGCGGGGGTGGGGGGGGGGGGGGGGGGGGGGGGAGGGCGGGGGGAGGGCGGGGGGGGGTGGGTGGGGGGGGGCGGGGGGGTGGGGGGGGCTATACTACAGGTATGGTACCGAATATATCACAATACGCAGACCATGGTAAGAATGGTCATGAATCTGATGCGAAATTACGTGTCAATCGCTGAAATATTGGTCATCGTCATCATGTATTCATCGCGTATGCACGACAACTAAAGTGCTAGATGAACCGGATGTAAGTTCCGACACCGTCTATTAAATGGATGAACCGGAGGCGAAAAAAAAAAAAAAGAAAAAGAATATGAAAAAAATATATATATTTATATATATAATACGAATAGCTGAAAAATATTTTCACGCGTAGTATTGTTGTTTTCTCACATTAACTCTCGTCAAAAATCTAGAGTCCGTGGTCACACAAAGGTGCTGGAGCTCTAGGAAGATTCTAAAAACCAAGTGAAATCAAAAGTCGTCAGGGGAATACAACTCTTTCCCGCCTAAAAAAGCACGATACGGAAAAAAGGCGCACAAGTGAAAAGGTCAAATGTGCAAACTTAACTCACATGGCCGCGAGTATCCACTCAACTACAGCATAGAGTTCCCCCGTCCCCACAACTAACCAACTCGCGGCTACAAACTACAGCGGTTGGGCTGCCTGCACCGTACGAACCGCACCGTAATCGTGAGTTTAGACGAACGCGCCTGCTGTCTGGAGTGCTGTCAGAGTGACGACCCGCGGGCATGCAGTGAAACAAGAGCAGTGGAACCAAAAACCACAGTACAGATATCAATCATCGCCCCTCATTCCCGAGTTATTTGACAGGTTGCAGCGCAGCTACGACGCCCGTGCCTGAAAATTGAAAATTGCGGCGGGTCGTTCCCCGTGAAGGGTATACAACTCTTCTACAAACTCTACAAAAATCAGTGACGTAAGTAACATGTTGTACTACTGCCTCGTAAAAATAACCCTTGAAAAAACGACGATCGCTGCTCTCATGATGATGATGTGCGTGCCGGTCGTGGGTCTGCGTGTGCCATCCTCCTGCTGTGGTTCTCCGTGGCCGCCTCATCGCCTTAGCTCACTCGGCCAGCTCCTTCGCACTTGCTCTCGTTCACACTCAATTCCAGCCGGTTCCCCTTCTCCCCCGTCCAAAAAAAACAAAATGCTCCACGCAGTTTGCGGTGCTGATCTGAAAAACAAAAATTCTCGTGCAGGGAGAGTTCAATCCGTCTCTTCCCCGCCCGTCGACGGCCAGTCGCCCTCCTCCTTCGTCGTCGAATCCAGCCTCCTGCCGGCGCAGTTCCCTCCACGCAAACCGATACTGCGCCGTAGCGTGGCTCGTGGTGGCGCCTGCCTCCGCGCACGAGCATCCCGATTAAGCATTGCTGCTCCGCCGCTGCTGCCTAAAAAGACGCGCGAATCGTAGGTGACCATGCCTAACGCACCACGTACGACCCAACTCTACCGCCACGCCTAAGCCTCGCGGCCACACGCAGCAGCAAGAAGGTATCACTCCTTGAGGGTGAGTCCGGCCTTACACCCGCCAGAAAGACCCCCCCACTCTCGCTACAAGCCTGCTAGGGCATGCTTCGCAGCATGCCTTACCGAGGCGGCAAGGGGGAACGAAGTTGTTAGTATACAGCCCCCTGTTCCTGCAGGTGACAAGCCGAATATGTAAGAAATACAGAATGTCTACCTGGCACTCCGTCGAGTCAGGCGTTGGAAAGTATTTCACAGGTAATAAAAAGTAAAAAGATAGACGCATAATACTTACCCAGTCTCCGTCGAGACGGGCAGACGGGCGTCGACTTATGACGACGTTATTATTTGTACCCCCCCTTCATGCTCGAAGTGAGAAACAAAAGACAGGATACCTATACCTCGCCTCCGTCGAGGCAGGCATTTGGTTTTTTGCTGTATGCGACCGCCGGTCTCTCGGCTTCGCAGGTTTCGCGTACAATCGATGGGTCATGGTTTCAGGTGGGGTTGAGAAGCTCGATACAGAATACGTACCCAGTCCCCGTTGCGACGGGCGTTGACGTCTGTCGCCAATCATTTGTACCCCCTTTCATGCTCGAATTGAGAAACCAAAGACAGGATACTTACACCTCGTCTCCGTCGAGGCAGGCGTTTGGTTATCGCTGCATGCGACCGCTGGTATCACGGCTTTGCGTGTTTTGCGTACAATCGATGGGTCATGGTTTCAGTTGGGGTTGAGGCAGAATACGTACCCAGTCTCCGTTGAGACAGGCGATGATTTATGTCGCCAAATATTTGTACCCCCCCCTTCGTCCTCGAATTGAGAAACCAAAGACAGGATAACTGCACCTCGTCTCCGTCGAAACAGGCGTTTAGTTTGCTGTATGCGACCGCCGGCATCACGGCTTCGCATGTTTCGCGTACAATCGATGGGTCATGGTCTCAGGTGGGCTCGATTTAATGAAGAAGTCAGATACAGAATATCAGGCTTTGGTGCGGGCTAAATGCATACCCAGTCTCCGTTGAGACGGGCGTTGACCTATATAGGTTGTTAGTATGTAGCCCATTCATGCTCGATTTGATAAACCAAAGACAGAATACCCGCACCTAGTCTCCGTCGAGACAGGCGTCGGGTGAATTCTGTATGGGAAGTCGAGAGAGGCGACCGCCACGCCGTTGCGTGCGACCGCAGGTATCACGGCTTCACATGTTCCGCGGACAATCGATGGGTCATGGTTTTTAGGTGGGCTCGAATTATGCAGCCATCGCTGTGTAGTACGGGTACCTGGTACAGCAGAAGATGTGATCGGACAAGTCGCGAATCATCGTCGTACGTATGTATATATCTATACCACAGGTATGGTACCGAATATATCACAATACGCAGACCATGGTGAGAATGGTCATGAATCTGACGCGAAATTACGTGTCAATCGCTGAAATATTGGTCATCGCCATCATGTATTCATCGCGTATGCACGACAACTCAAGTGCTAGATAAAGCGGAGGCAAAAAAAAAAAATATATATATATATTTATATATATATATATATACGAATAGCTGAGAAATATTTTTACGCATAGTATACAGCGCCCCGGTCCTGCAGGTGACAAGCCAAATATGTAAGAAATACAGAATGTCTACCTGGCACTCCGTCGACTCAGGCGTTGGACAGTATTTCACCGGAATAAAAAGTAAGAAGATAGACGCATAATACTTACCCAGTCTCCGTCGAGACGGGCAGACGGGCGTTGACTTATGACGACGTCATTATTTGTACCCCCCCACTCTTCATGCTCGAATTGAGAAACCTAAGACAGGATACTTACACCTCGTCTCCGTCGAGGCAGGCGTTCAGTTATCGCTGTATGCGACCGCTGGTATCACGGCTTCGCATGTTTCGCGTACAATCGATGGGTCATGGTCTCAGGTGGGCTCGATTCAATGGAGAAGTCAGATACAGAATATCAGGCTTTGGTTCGGGCTAAATGCATACCCAGTCTCCGTTGAGACGGGCGTTGACCAATATAGGTTGTTAGTATGTAGCCCATTCATGCTCGAATTGAGAAACCAAAGACAGAATACCCACACCTAGTCTCCGTCGAGACAGGCGTCGGGTGAATTCTGTATGGGAAGTCGAGAGAGGCGATCGCCACGCCGTTGCGTGCGACCGCAGGTATCACGGCTTCACATGTTTCGCGGACAATCGATGGGTCATGGTTTTTAGGTGGGCTCGAATTATGCAGCCGTCGCTGTGTAGTACGGGTACCTGGTACAGCAGAAGATGTGATCGGACAAGTCGCGAATCATCGCCGTACGTATGTATATATCTATACCACAGGTATGGTACCGAATATATCACAATACGCAGACCATGGTAAGAATGGTCATGAATATGATGCGAAATTACGTGTCAATCGCCGAAATATTGGTCATCGTCATCATGTATTCATCGCGTATGCACGACAACTCAAGTGCTAGATGAACCGGATGTAAGTTCCGACAGCGTCTACTAAATGGATGAACCGAAGGCGAAAAGAAAAAGAAAAAAAAGAAAAATATATACATATATACGAATATATATATATTATAAAAATTAAAATACACTCCAGCTGTGAGATCGAAGATTTCGTCGAAACTCATCTTTGCAAGCTGTGTGTGATACTCCGATCGCGCGCATTACGAGTTGTGTGTCCTCATTAAGGATATAGGTCGGCGACTCCCCTTACAGCTACAGTGTAGCTATCAGGGTCAACAGGATGATTTTAGTCAGTCTGTGCGCGGAAACTATAAAACCCGTTTCTGAGGGGGACAAAATCTGACAGCTGTGAAGGGAAAAAAGGGGGGGGCCCGGTTTTGATCAAAAGCGGGCGGGTTTGGAGGGGGGCGGGGGGGGGGGGGGGGGGTGGGGGGGGCAGCTCGATATGTGTCTGGAAACTATACGTTATTTTGAGGGGATAAATGTGACATTTTCGGAAATAATACATCAGTTTATCCTGTATATCCTGGGGTAAGTCGTACAATCAGTGAGTAACATGAGGGTGGAGTGTTCGAGGGGGTGGGGTTGGGATGGGTTGGGGGGGGAGAAGGGGGCGTTCGAGGCGGCGGGGGGGGGGGGGGGACACAGCGGCATGGATGGCTCTCGAAAGATATCCTGTGCGTGAAGTGTTTATTTATGTGGCGGATTTCGATATTTGGTGGGGCGTTTGAGTAAGGGAGAGCAAGAGGGGGGGGGGGGGGGGGGGGAGATTATTGAGGGGGTTTAGGCGACGAATAATATCCAAATACACTTCGGCTGTGAGATCAAAGATATGTATCAGCTTGTTATACGCGTGGTGCTAGGTCCAGGCGATCGTGCAGGTGGTCGGGAAAGAGGGGGCGTTGGAGGGGGGGGGGGGGGGGGGGGGGGGGGGGGGAACACAGCGGCATGGATGGCTCTCGAAAGATAATGAGGTGATATCCTGTACGTGAAGTGTTTATTAATGTGGCGGATTTTGATATTTGGTGGGGCGTTTGAGCAAGGGAGAGCAAGAGGGGGGGGGGGGGGAATTTTAGGAGGTTTAGGTCACAAATAATATTCAATTACACTTCGGCTGTGAGATCAAAGATATGTAGCAGCTTGTTATACGCGTGGTGCTAGGTCTAGGCAATCGTGTAGGTGGTCGGAAAAGAGGGGGCGTTGGAGGGGGGGGGGGGGGGGGGGGGGGGGAATATAATATATATAAATTCGGACGGGGTCGAACGGGGGTTGGAAGGACACTCGATGCGTACCAGGTAGAATGTATCCCCCTGGTACCAGGTTCTCCGCATTCGATGGTTCAAAGTATATCTGGGATACGAGCAGGTTACGAACCGGTATATATATCATATATATAATGTATGTATATATATCAATTGGTGGTATAAAATGTATATATTTTAATTGTTATATGCGGGTGGTATGATAGTCGTCCGCGGGCGGCACGTCAAGTTCGGCAAGAAGCGGCCCGTCGGCGGCGAAGCGGGCGAAGACGCAGACGGCGAGGCACTGTTTCGGTTGGGCCAAAAAGGAGGGTTGCCGTTTCCCGCAATGTGCATTCCTTCACGACCCCGCGAAGAAGTATCGCAGCGGCAGCGCTGCAGCATCCGATGGATCTCGTGCTCTTAGCGCGGGAGCCGGGGGGTCACAAGCCGGCGCGCAAGCAAGGGGACAAGCCAGGGCACAGGGTGGTTCGACAGCTCGCACTGCCGCTGTACCTAGCAACCCGTAGGGGTGCGGGCTCCGCTCACCCGCGGGACCAACTCTGGGAGGACATCGAGCTGCAGCTACCAGGTGGGAGGCGCCGCTGGTACACCCGGGGTCGGAACCTGTATCCTGATCAGGTGTGGTCGAGAGTTTGAAACGTTGCTTAGAGGCATGGGAGAACTTGTCGGTGACCGAGGGGGATCGTGAGTGCCTCAAGCGAACATTGGGAGGCATTGCAGACGCATACTTTGGGTTTTTTCGGTACAACGGTGGTAGCTTTGAAGGCATGCGGGATCTCGATGTAGCGTTACCACTGCACCGTCTAAACGCACCTATGATTCAGAAGTGCTTCGGAGACATTAAAGGTTTCCCGGACGTCGACCAGTTGGTGTATGTTGCGGAACACGGTGCGCCGGTGCATGTTGGCGGGGTTGAGAACATCGAAGCTGGGCTTGCATACTCTAACCACAGCAGCGTCGAGCCGTATGTCGACCAGATTCTCACGAAAATCGGTCAAGATGTGAAGTTTGGGCACGTGTTTGTTTTCCCTTTACAGGCTGCGGCGTCTATCCCCGGCCTGCGTTCATCTCCTTTAGGTTTCGTGGCGTCCACGTCAAAAATTCGCATAAATCATGATTTGACCTTTTCCAGCCATTCGTCGGGGCCGGGAGTGAACTCAGACACGGATTTTGCGACAGCACCACCTTGTAAACTAGGCCATGTGCTGCGCGATGTGATATGGCGCATTTTATTCCTGCGGCGAAAAATTCGGTAGGGACGCCCGCATTGTTCTTAGTAAGATGGATGTGGCCAGCGCTTTCAGGCACGTTGCGGTTGAGTTCGGGCGTTCGCCGACGTTTGGGTATGTGTTTGACGGGATGGTGGTTGTGGACCGGCGTTTGCAGTTCGGTTGGCGTAACTCCCCCGGCTTCTGGTGCCTGTTCGCGTCGGCACTAGAGCATGCACACGTCAACACAACGTTTCGTGACGCAGTAGTGACGGCGCAGGGCCGAGCAGCGACCGCCCACGTAGTGGTCCGGCCGGCAGCCGTAGCGGAGCGGCCTTCCCCGCTCCCTCATTCATGTAGAGTTCTACCGGGGGAAGGGGGGGGGATGGAGGATCCTTTTCTCGTCCGATTCTACGTCGACGACGCAATCTCGGTCGAGGTTCAACGGTTGACGGGGGGTGTTCGGTGTTTGCTGGCGTCGGCGTCGCTCGCATCAGACTACTTTCGCTTGTTCGGTAACCAGCGCGAGACGGACCCGCCTTTCTTGGCGGCTCGTAAAGTGACGTCTTGGGACACCAAGCTCGAGGTTCTAGGTTGGGAGATTGATACGGTAGGTATGACGATAACGTTGCCACCTGCCAAAAACTCGTTCACATTCGTGACTTGCTGCGTCAGTGGCCGAACGACCGCGTGTCGGCCTCGGAGGTCGAGTTGCGGTCGTTAACCGGGAAGTTGTTGCACGTTTGCGAAGTAGTTCGGCCCGGCAAGTTTTTCGTCCGTCGCATGCTCAACCAATTAGGACTGTCGGCAAGTAAGCCGTGGAGAGACAACCTCAAGATGCGGCGGCCCTCTAGACGCACGACCCTCATTCTAACGCCAGAATTTCATTCCGACGTTATGTTCTGGCGGCTGCTCGTAGGAGGCGAACTACAGAACAGAAGGGGTGCATTACATGCATCCTTGTATAGTTTTTTTCCTGCAACCCCCCGCTCGAACTCTTTGGTCCGACGCGTCCGGCGACGCTATGGGAGGGTATTGCCTAGAGTCGGGGGCGTGGTGGAGGATGGATTTTGACGAAGGGGTACGTAGACGTCTTTGACAGCGCGTATGCGGAAGAGATGACCTGTCGATAAACGTACTAGAGTTACTAGGCATGGTGGTCACTGCGTGGGCTTTCGTAGTGCATGCAGGCGCAAAACCTGAGTACGATTGCCAGAGTATTCTAATGCGCGGAGACAACCAATCAGCAATACACTGGATCAACCAGTGTCGCGCGGGTAGAGAGCCAAGGTCAGGGGCGTTGATGCGAATGCTCGGATGGCTAGAAGTGCGTAGCGGGTGGTGTTTCCGCGCGCGGCACGTGAAAGGGGTAAAGAACACCCTCGCTGACGGGATCTCCCGATGCAATCGCGCGTCCATCCTTTCCGCTCTCCGCAATTATCGTCCTGATATCGCGTGGCAGGAGCAGGACCTGGGGCAAGCGGGTGCGGGTCTAAGTACCGGGATTTTAGCGTCCAGTACATCCGGCGGTCAGTTGCGGGTTCGTCTGAACGCACTTACGGCTCAGGCTTCCGGTCTTGGTTAAAATTTCGTGAGCGGATAGGTAGCGAGTCATATCTTGAACCAGGGGAATCAGAAAGCCCCATGATATGGGCACTGGTCGATTTTGCGGCGTGGTGTGCCGCATCTGAAGGGAACCAAGCGGGGATCATTTCTGGTAAACTTGCCGCCGTACAGTATTTTCACCGGGTGGGTTTGGGTCTTAAGCTTCCTACAAAGTCGGCTTTGATGAAGAGCGCGTTGAAAGGAATTTCACGTTCACACACGCTCGCGGGAACAGCCCGCCGCGTACGCCTCCCGGTGTCATGGGAGATGCTGTTGGCAGGGAAAAGCCTAGCCCCGTCACGGGCAGTCGTGGTAGCGTTCTGTGGCTTTGTTTGGGTATGGCATATTTTTTTCATTATGCGGTCGGACGAGGTGTTTGCGGGCGCAGCAGGCGTCGTGCACGCCGCACACTGCCTTACACGTAGTGATGTTGCATTCTTTGCTGGAGAGAGCCAGTTAGATATATTGCGGTGGCACCGGGCCGATCGCGTGGAGGTACGCTTTCGAGGACACAAGGGTGATCAGGGGCAAGCAGGTAGCGTCATCGTGCGCACACGTTCCGCGGTGCGGGGTCCGCGTTCGGGTTTGGGCACCGGCGGCGGCGCCGTTGCTCTCATGGTGGATCTGTTGTCGCGGTATCCAGCGCTTCCCGAACGCGCCCCCCTCGCCTCATATCGTAGTAACAACGGAGTGAGAGTATGGGGATATGGTCAAGCGATGCGAGCGTTTAGAGAGATTGTCGCGCAGTCGGGACGCAACCCCGACGAGTTCGCACTACACTCTGTCCGTATAGGAGGTACGTCTGTGCTCGCGGCGGGAGGCGACGTGCCCGAGCGAGTAATCCAGCGCGAAGGACGTTGGAAGTCTGATGCTTACAAGGTATACACTCGCAATAACGTAGAGGACGCAGGACAAGTCTCTCGCAAACTAGCGGTAGCAGGAAAGGGCCAGAGACAGCCAGGTCAAGGCACTATATGGGGGAAACCGTAGCAGTCTTCGGCGACCTCGTGTTTGGAGGAGTTTCCACGGTATCGTACCTTGGGTGGGACTCAGTCGTCTTAGACTGCATGGGTTTCGGTTGGGACCTGGATAGTGGTTAACGAAGGGAGAGACGGGATTTAGAGTGGAGACCACCAGTGGAATACCGTCAAGGTTGGTTGGGGTAGATTGGTCTCTCGGGGTGCTCTCCCTCCCAAGTCACAGACACAATAATAACCAAGCAATTCGAAAGATATCAAACAAAGGAAAGGGTTATGACCTTCGGGAACCGAAAGCGGCGTAACCCGTGGTTTGTTTGGACGCGAAAGAATTTAGGGTTGTTGTTCCATGCTCTGGTAGCGGTCCACCACACGGTAGTTGCTGGCCATCGCTCTTCGGTTGACTCGCGCAGCTAGGTAAGCCCGCACGTCGGAGGGCAAAGGACGGTACCGTGTAGGCTGTGCGACCAGAGAAGAGGCAAGTGTTAGTAACCGGCCAGCGACCCAGCATTAGGTCGGCTCTCGTGATATTTCTCCCACCCACCCACCTTTTTTCATGTCATCATGCAAAAATTGCGGAGTTATTTCCCCGCATATGGGAACAAAATTTTATCACATGTTAATAACACTCGCTATTAGCACTAGGTTACTGAGTCAGGTCATGTGAAGAGTCGATGGATTGGAAGTACACTACTTACTCATCATGGAAAGCCAACGAGTTGTGAGCATGGATTGTGTGCCCCGACGAGTTGTGAGCATAATGAGTGAGCATCATCAGCATGTTCTGGTATACTCATGATACTTCCACCTCGTATAGGCAGTGCACAGCAGCCGTGTATAAGTCCCTCCCATCCTTCCTGGCCTGTTATGGTTTGTTTATGGAATTTCGGTGAGACGTACGTACTACATGGATAGATGAGGCAAGCACACGCATGACTTCAACGCACAGGTAGTGATTACGGTTAATACGTACGCAAGAAAAAGCCACACATCAGCATAACGACTGGCTGCGTCCGTGGCCTCGAGGGTGATGAAATACTAGTTGGGGCAAATTGACGACATGGTTTGTACTCGCGCAAGTAACATAGATACGGGTAAGAGTACACACACCACTGCTGAATCTGATGCTATATATTCCACATACGCTTTTTGTCCGACTTAAGGTATGGGGAGGGTGCGTAAAAAAATAGAACACGTTGTCGACACACAAAAAAATGGGAGAAATCGTTCCTGTTATCAAGCAGCTTCACGGGAAAGTTTTACGCAGTATGTGGTAGAGGGTATCCACAGAAGAAACCAGTTGCATGCATTCGTCCTAGTATCGCATCGGCGGGTAGTTCTTTTCGTTTTTTTTCCCCGGCAAGAACTCCTCCAAGAAAAATTAAGCGGTGTAGAAGGCGTGCTATGTTGTTGTTGCTGTGATGCCGGTCTCGGTTGTTGAAGCGGTCGTGTTGGTACCTAATTGACAAATATAGACCGGCGATCGATAATTAAAGTATGCAGCTTGCGGAAGAGAGAGTCGACCCTAACTTCGTCGAACTCACACCTGACGTCGTTCGCAAAATTTTATGAAATATTTTTGTGTCGTTTCCTACTTGACGTGATCCTTGCTGCTGATCACTGATAGATCATCTATCTCTAGTGAAATACTTCAAGCCGGTTGCCCCGGTGGTCTAGTGGTTACCCTTGGATATTTCTAGCGTTGTTTCTTGAGTCCGATTCACACCGCTGTGAGATTTTTTTTTCTTCTATTTGCAGAAAAATTCAGAAAAATGATCAACTCATCTTGCCCACATTATTATGTGTTACCCCGTATTTAAAATTGAACATACTGACGTTATTATTTTATATATTCGTACTCAATATCGACTAATAATATTACCAAGTACTACGGTCTCCGCCACTACTTGTACTTTGCGTGGAAGCTCATGAAAGCTTCCGTTGTAGCTTTCACCGCTTTCATGGAAGCTTTCATGGAAGATATGGAAGATATGGAAGATATGAAAGCTTCCACCGAAGTAACTTCCACGGAAGCTTCCACAAAATCTTCAACGAAAGCTTCCATGGAAGTAACCTCCACGAAAGCTTCATGCAAGTTTTCATGGAAGTAATGGTCAAGCTTTCGCGGCAGTTATGGAAGCTTTCATGGGAGTAACTTCAAAGGAAGCTATCATGGAAGCTTCCACCGAAGCTTCCATGGAAGATATGGAAGATATGAAAGCGTCTACGGAAGTAACTTCCACGGGAGCTTCCAAGAAAGCTTCCACGAAAGCTTCCACGGAAGGAACTTCCACGGAAGCTTTCATGGGAGCTTCTGAAAGCTTCCGTGGAAGCTTCCGTGAAAGATATGGAAAATATAAAAAGCTTCCGTGGAAATAGATTCCACGGGAGCTTCCACGAAAGCTTCCACGAAAGCTTCCATGGAAGTAATGGAAGCTTTCGTAAAAGTAATGAAAGCTTCCACGGAAGTAACTTTCATGGAGGATTAGGGTTGGGTTGCTTCCGTGGAAGCTTCCGCGAAAGCTTCCATGAAAGCTTCCGTAGAAGTTGTTTCCGTGGAAGCTGCTTTTGTGGAAGCTGCTTTTGTGGAAGCTTCCGTGGAAGCTTCGGTGTGAAGTTGCTTCCGCGGAAGCTTTCGTGGAACTTCCATGGAAGCTTCCACGGCATGGAAGCGTGGAAGCTTTCATGGAAGCTTTCACGAGCTTCCACCAAAAATGCAGATAGTGTAGGTGGCCCAGGTACTAGACAAAATTTTCACTGATTGTTTGCCTTTTTGTTTTGAAAATAATTTTATCAACACGTCAGCTGTGACCACTGCCCACTCAGTCTTGATCCATCAACCAGCTAGCAAATGCAATGTCTGGTCCCCGATGGGTTATATCCCGACTGCTGGATCACCACCTCCTGGTGTCCTGCGAATTGCACACCACCAGCAGCGGAACCAGCACCTGACCTGCACCTGCAATACCCTCACCTGCTATCACAGCTGCTGCAACGCCTGCATCTGCTCACTGTCTTTCATCCGAAGAGAACAAAGATGCTGGTAACGCTATAGTTATCTTTTCTTTTGATGCGGGTTGCCGTGGGACTGCAGCAGCAGCAAGCTTTATTCGAGATTGGACAACGACACTCATAAAGGTGAATGTCACTACAGGTTTTAACCAACCGATGCCCCATGTCTGGACCTGCTTCGTGAGGTGTTGACCGGCGGTTCCAGCACGGCCGAACCGTCAAACAAGTGCTGTCTGAAGAGCGGAGAAGGCAAGGGGTGTCCCCTGTGCACTCACAATTGTACAAAGTATCTGATAAGACGTTGAAGAAGGATGCCGACGCAAAGCAAAAGTTGGCTTCCGCCGCGAGCAGGAAATCAGCAAAGACAACGAGTCAGCGCGCAGAGGCGCTCATCGAGACAGCAGGTAAGTAGTTGCGTGGAGCCTTGAAGTTATTTCGACAAAGAGGGAAAGAGTTTCTTCGTTGGACACAAAACACTCTTGACGGGGATACAAGTTATGGATACACGAGAATACGGTTTATAACAATATGATCACAGGTTCGTAGCAACCAGTCCTGGGGCACATATGGGTTCCCGTTTGGCCTGTATCGCTAGTGCCGAGTTTTACTTTTTCGCCTTGTGATACCCGACCAACTCTACGTGCCTCACAGGCACGGACGCAAAATATTTTCCTGCTTGATGTTGAACGTGTAAATAAAAAATTGAAAACCCCTTTTGGGGAGTTGTTGGGGGTAAGGGTTGCTCAGGGATGCAATAGAAGGACCGGTTGGTGCATCTGAAGGAGGATATGTACGTCTTTGGAATGAAATTCTGGGCTTATCCGGGTCTACTCGCACGTTTCGAAAAGCGTCTGACACATCGGCCTTAAAAGGCTTGCTCATCAGCATCTATTTTTCTGGGAATTTCTTTCACAATGTCACGTTTTCGTCTAGGCTTTTGGGCAGCGCTTCGGCGCACAGGTATTGGGGGACGGTATCGGGCCATTGTCTCTGTTTAGACCTCTTTTCATCTCTCTGCTCTGCACATCGAACGAAAGATCATTAATCATCCAAACCTTGTGTGTCACGACCGCCGCTAGTGGAGAGACTCTGAGATTAGGGGTGTCGTGCGCAGCTGAATTCTGTATCACCAGATATTTTTGGCACCTGACGTCTTGGCCGATTTTTTCCCAAATTGCCGGCAAGTGCTCGGTAACACTGCTGTGGTTTCCGTACTGCAACGTGCGCTCGACGTCTTCTTCGGACTCTACTGTGTTCACCGGCAGACCTCCTGTGACTATCATGACCCGCTTGCCCACTGCCCCGAAGCCTTTTAGATCTCCGAAGTAACGCTGTAGGTGTACAGCGGCTATCGGTGGTGCTACCAAGGATCCTCCAATCAGTCGAGGTACGTCTCCCACGACTCCTCCAGTTTCTCGGATCATGGCTGAGAAAGTGTTTCGTAGCTTGTATAGCAGTTCTTGTTATTCTCGTTAATCGAGGCATTTTTGTCCAAGTTTGTCTTTTGTAACGTGCCATTGCTGTACCATGCGTTCTGTGTTTTTTCGACGGCGTGTCTCCTCATACGGAAGCCGTGAGCGTGCTGACCCATCAATCTCCCGCACGTTGACTGGCACCAACGTACTAACGTTTATCTGCTGTACAGGCGGCTCTACTTGTCCTTGCCTTCGCGGCCCCTCTATCTTCTCTGATATATGCATGTATTCCAACTGTGTGTTTTCTGCTTCTGTGGAGTATCTGCTGTGCTCACGGGTGGACAGTCGTTCTGGTTTGGGCCTTCTACGCGATCGATGATTTTTCGACTCGCACGGAAAAGGTGTATTCTGGCTCTCTGCTCCCGCTGATGTGCGCTGTGGTGTAAGAGATCCGCACGACCGACGTCGGTACGGTCTGCGACGTAAAGTAACCTTCGTCTCTCTGCTCACACAAAGTCTGCTGTTTTGTGCTGTAGTGTGAGAGTTCCGCACCACCGATAGTTGGTCGGTTCGCGAACTAATGTAACCTTCGCCTCTGCTCACACAACGCTTGCTGTTCTGTGCCGCGGTGGTGTGAGAGTTCAGTACCACCGATAACTGGTCGGTTCACGAAGCAAGGTAACCTTCGTCTCTGCTCACGCAGTGCCTGCTCTTCTGTGCCACTGTGTGGTGAGAGTTCCGCACCATAGATAACTGGTGGGTTCGCGAAATTAGATAACCTTCATCTCTACTCACACAAAGACCGCTTTTCTGTGCCACTGTGGTGTGAGAGTTACGCGCCACCGATAACTGGTCGGTTCGCGAAATATGGTAACCTTCGTCTCTGCTAACACAAAGCTTGTTGTTCTGTTCTGTGGTGTGGGAGTTTCGCCCCACCAATGTCTGTTCGATCTGCAGAATAAGGCAACCTTTGTCTCTGCCCACACAAAGCCTGCTTGAGTGGAACAATTGAGCGAGACTACTGCTGTAATTGCGTGTTTCTTCCTGCCGCCGCAGCGGTTGCCCAGACTCTGTTTCAAACGTTCTGCTGTGTACTGCACTGCTTTTATCTCTCGACAACCGATTCTCACCATGCAACAAGGCCGGCGACACTAACCCGGGTACGGGTGCATTATGAAGTCCCACGGATCTCTCGGCATCTGCGAAGATACTCCGCTTTTCTCTCGCCCCTGCCCTCCCCTTGGTCGGCCCTTCCTGACGGCAGAGCCCGTTCTGTCAGTTATTGCCACAATTCCCCCTCCCCCCACCGCCCCTTCCAGCGGGCACGTGGTTCGTGCTAAAGCGCACGGCGTTCGGCCGCAACCCTCCTGCTCCACCCCCTCCTGTCCCCCTGCCCCTGCTGCCGCGGCTGGTTGCGCCTGCGTCTGCTGCTGTTGCGGCAGCGGCTAATGGGGTGGCGGCAGCGGCAATGCTTGCGGCTGCTGCTGCTGCTGCGCGACTGTTCCGGCGCCCTGATCGTCTGCAAACGAACAGGTGGGCCTCTCGTAACAGAGGCCACGCCATGAGTAGCCGCACATCCCCGCAGGCGTCTTCGAGTGCTTCAGTCGGGCCTTGAAGGGGGTGACTTCCCCCCGCCTCCGGCTTGGCCTTGACTTGGGGCTGCCCGCTGACTACCCGTGCCTGGGGCTCCCTTCCGTTTTACCCCGCTCGCACCTGCTGTATGCTGTATTCGGCTTCCAATGCGCTGAGCGCTCCGCGAGGCTCAACTCGTTGCCCTCCTCCGCCAGTGCCCTCAATTTTTTCAAGGTGGGGATGGCCATGGAATTCCCTGTTCCGGGGACTGGCGCAGCGTAGGTATGCTTCCTGTACAGCTCGCCTCCCTGCACCGCGAGAGCTTTCATGCCTTCGTCCAGGCCGATGCTTATATTTGACAGCAGCAGCTGTCGACCTATTGCCACAGGGGGGGGGGAAATTCCTCGACATCGAATTCAGACATGGTCTTCAGCTGTTTTAACGCAGCGACGGAGACATGGGTCACGGTAATGAGCACAATAACCAGTAGTCCCCGATTTATTTCCTCCAAGACGTTATAGCCGCCACGGGCGATGAACAATTGTGGCCTCTCGTTCACCTGCCAGAGGTCAGCTGCCTATTCGGCGTTTGCCTTTACGTCTGCGGCACCCGTAGCCTGCTGTATTGAACCTTTCGTCGCGGAGGCCATCCTGTGGGTGCTGCCTCCTGCCAGCGGAAGGGCTGCCTGCTGAGGTTGGTGTTCCGGCTGCGCCTGTTGATACTGCTGGAGCTACGGATGCGCTTGGTTGTTCTCGACGTTTGTCAGGCGGGCAGCGATCGCCTGTTGGCTCGCCAGCAACTTCTGCAGAAGGTCCACGATTGCTGGGTCTGCTCTGCTGCGACTGCCGGGACGGGTCCCACGCCGTTTCCTTGAGGACCGGCCTCCACAGGGGCGACTGCAGCATCCACGCGCACCTCTCCCACCTCGATATGCCTGTTTCCCCCGCCGACTGGCCCGACCGACTTGGCGTCCCCCATGCTGAAAGCCGATCATTACAAATGTAAACACTGGTTGACTATTTTTAATCATGCGGTGTTACGCGCTCTCCCTCCCCTGTGCCTCAGGCGGCCGTCTCTGGCCAGCGCGACAGCTCTTCTGTCGCTGCTACTATGCGACCATCACGATTTTACATTGTACGCGAGGGACATACGCGACCGTCCATCAAGTTTGATGCACGTATTTAATCGTCCAGTACAACTAGTCGTCCAAGGGAGGTCCGAAAGTAGTGAATTCCGACACAGGCTTCCATGCAGTGCGTGTGTTTCTTCGCATCAAACCGCCCTTTCTACCCAAAGACATCAGTATGCTCCGAAAAATGTCAGATATATCATATCAGGTACTACTACTTCTGCTGTAGAATATAAACACACATACAACAAGGATCCGGGAACGGCAGGGCAGCACTTCGACTTGTTTGATTCAATATTCGGTACAGTAAATAAATACCGTTACCACAGAGCACATAGTCTACGCGTGTAGAATGTGAAGCATTCCCAATAGATTGATATAGATTAACAGTGGACTACTGACTTCTTGTGTCGTTTCCTCCTATTCTCCGTTTCTTGCGATTCCGACTTTCATATGTATTTCGATCGGAAAAATGCAAGCCCACGCAAACTGACCCTCTAGTGTCGCCACGAAAAAACATTCCGAGTGCGTTTCTAGACGTTTTGACTCAACCAAGCATCCAGGGCCAGCAAGGGAGTGGCCACATGTTTGCTGCATGTTCTCTGCGTAGTCATTGACAGGCGCGCGCTGAGCCAGCTTCTGCTACATGCATATGATACCATATCTAGATCCGTGGCTCGCAGGTCGACTGTGCCTCTGTGCGTATAGTGATCGTTGAGAAACGTGTTGACAGTGTTCTAGGCGTGAAACACGGTGCCGCTGCCTTCGTCATTCAATTACTCCAATGCTATTATAAATGCTGCTACTTGTTTCTGTAGACCACTCTCATCTCGTAAATAAAATAATAGTAGTACGCGATAGCACTAACCTAATAATTTAGCAGCTAAGAATTTCAGGCTCGATCGAGTTTTGGACGAAACTAAAGGCATACACGAAGTAATACTTGGTATGGCCGTTTTGTCTGGTCACTGGTCGCTCATTGGCCGGGGATCGTACATAAACTTACGATCATCTGGGGACGATAGGGTCAAGTCCCAAAACCATAATCCATCCACATATACAACTCCGACCACCCCGGGACGAACACGGATATAGCACCAGCATTGATACCTCCCCCCACAGTGTGGAAATCCTCAGCCCCACCGACCAGCCGATATCTGATTGGCTGGGGTTCGTGTATAATATATTGGCTCCACCCAGGGACAATAGGGCCAAATCCCCGGTCCAAGGTTTATTCCATATCCCTAAAATTTGAACTCACCGGGGAAGAAAACCGAGTCTCTCGAGTCGAAACCGCCCCCCACGTTGTGGAAACCCCAGTTTAATTGGCTTGAATCGCTGATTGGTTCGAGCTCCAAAGCGCCGCCCCACCCTAGGAGGGTGATAGAGGCTCACCAACCAATGCGGGGCAGTTCCATCGCACCCGGGCGAGATAGGGCGTTATCCCCGGTTAATAAATCCCCCGAATCTCTACAGCTCAAACAATACGGGAACTTTAACGATGACCTCCCTGGTTGATGCCTCCCCGAACGGTGTGTCGACTCCATAGGATTGTTACTCGTGATTGGCTGGTAGGTTTTGACCCAATGACCTCACAAATGTTTCGACAAGCGAGAAGTGCGCAATTTCTGTATTTTGGGCGGTCGGGTCTAGTTGCATTCTTCTCGCGTACGGCAAACATTCTCAATGCGAGCGCCGTTCAACGACATAGCTGCATGATCGGTCGCACAAAAAGAGCGATTGTGAGAGCCTATTTCCTGTGTCAATTTGGCGTGCCGAGCAAGCACGATCAAAATGACGATGATGAACACTTGAACAGCAACAACAGCACCAAACGCGAAATAAAAGGATGACTTGGAGCCATTTGTATGAAGGATTCAGGGCCCCTCGGTTATATGCACATTTTTCTTTTTTTAATGGGCGTTCAAAGAAGAATGACATCATAATATATTGAACTATAAGACTGGCACGAGTCGAGCATATAGTAATAACCGATTGTGGAAAAAAGCGTGAAATGAAACCAAAACAACAGCAGTGCGTATTTGACGCACTGGCATACTGTTCGAATGATCCTGGAATACCTGCTGCCCAAATAATCACCTCTGTGTCGCTTATGCGGCACGGAAAAAAATCGCTGAAAATCCCGATTTCATTCGCTTGTTTGGTCAATCGGAATACCTTTTTCCTTTCCTCTCTGGCTTTTCTCCTCTTTTCTTTTTTCCAAGTATACGAACCACGTGTAATATGTACGTGGTGGTAGTTTTCCTGGATGGCAAGCGGTGTAGTCGGTTTTTGCAGGCGCGAGTAGCGCGACGAATGTGCAGCAGTATGGACCTGGCACATCGTGGGCTGACTCGCGATTTCATATATTATATTTCCTGGCGGAGGTATGAATTGCGCGTCAGATATGATATATGCGTGTACCACGTTTGGTTTTGTTTCTGTTTTCCTGGGACTCCAAAATGTAACTGGAGCTTGTTCTGGGACCACTGATTTGATCATGCAAGGTAATAATATGAGAAAAACAACCAAACGAACAACAACTTGTTGGTGTGGCTTGTCTGAAAAACTGTTGTCGTATTGTATCAGACATGAGACAGCAGGAGCACCTCGAAGCGAACCGCAAGTCACAAAATACACATACATGCTCGTTGCGGTAATACAGGGACACGACAGCGGTGGTACACCACAGGTCAAACTGCCCGAGCATGATCAGGCTCTCAGCGAGAAGTACGCACACATCAAGAAGCGTTGGCTGGGAAGGGGAGCTGCCCACTTCGAGCATGCCAGCGATTGTAGGAGGCCCAACGCGCCCTAACACAAGAAGATCCCTATTATTTCACTCCTACTACTGCTGTATCCCCGATGATTACTGGCGCACACGAGATATTCGTCTAGAAGATCCCTACTTTTTGTGGCACTGCTATATCATCGATGTCGTCGATTGCTATGACGCACACGTTATATCGTCAAGAAGATCCCTACTCCTCTGTACCCATTGATCAGTTAATTCCTGGATAAAAACGAGATGACGTTTTAAAGATCACCAACTATATATTAATGTTATGCTGCCATCAAAAGTTGCTGGCGCACACGACGTTTTGACCAGCAACAACAACAGTCAGTAGCCAGAGCAATTCTTGCAACTACTCAACAAAGCGTTCGAAACACGACGGTCGACCTTGATAATCACACCAACCTCCTGTAGAACTGCACCCACGTTTGTTTGTTTGTTCGTGGGGATATATATATGGAAGTATTGTGGGACATTTGTTACGCGGCCCTGAAAGATGGATCGTGGATCGTGGACAATTATGTACGGAACGACCCGTTGGAACAGCGATGAAAAAGACTGACGAAACATTGTTTCTCGGTACTGCAATTTTTAGAACCGTCTCTGTTGGTTGTGTTTATTATCGTTTTTTTATGGTCTGGCCTGTTCGGTTGTGTTTTCGTACTCGGTACGATAGCATTTACCTTGATTTTTACCTTGATTAATTGCGATTGTGTGGTCACTCTGTCTCACAGTCTGTGGTTACCTAATGTGTTGTATCTCTCTAGGATGAAGATTCAGCACGGGGACACCCTGTGTAATGATGCCGTTGGGCAGGGAACGGCACCCCTCGAAGAAAACGCTCGAACAAAGGCTATTGACTGTGAAATCCGATGCCGAAAAACGACAACACAGCATTCGTACGATAATAGGCCAAACGCTTCCAGATGTGACCATGAAAAAAGTGTGGTGGGGACGAAACAAGAAGCCAAGTTGGAAATGATGCCAACTTGAAAGTAAATGTTTTCCCATGCTTTGGTCGTTCAATCTCTGCATATGCCAAGATCCAAGAATAGCCCGGGCGTATACCAACCAAAATACATAATTTTTTGCACTTTTCGCATGCCTCGCTCAACTCACCTACCCCATCCGGGTCAGGTGCGGAACGGATAAGGCAGAGCGCGGGGAGTTTGAGTGGCCCCGGGAAGCCGGCGCTCGAACGAAGCGATTTGACCGGAAATTCCCGTTTTTCAATAATCCCATACTGAGGCCGACACGAAAAAACTCCTGGCCAAATCCCTGTCCTATTAAAAACACGAATTCATGATATATTTATGTATAGACGAGGATCGACACCGGGTCACAGCAGCGGCGCACATTCGCATGGTTGGTGGGAGGGGGTGATTCTCATGCAACTTCGCGTGTTCATCAATCGCGTGACATCACCGAGCCACATCTCAAAGTCACATGCATAATGATGACATGGAAGATATGATGGACATGTGACTACGACCAAGGCCCACCAACGCCGAGTTACATTATGTCACGCTTATGACGCACTCGGTACTTTCAACCAATCAGTGTTGGATGGTGGTCTCACATTATAAATTAGCCAAATCCAAACATCACGCGGCTTGAGACACCAACGCCATACGTACGACCATTTGTGCATTTTTGTTGTTCGTTGTGGTCGCAAATTATCTCTGGATTAAGACACAAACTTACTACCTTCCAGAAGGACCTAGGAGACACAAACTTACTACCTTCCAGAAGGACCTAGGTCAATTTGTCCATTCTCCCGACAAAAAAGGAGAGACAGAAGTCTTTCGGACAGGAGCTGAAGGGACAAGGAAGTTCGAAAGTAACAAGGTGAGGCACAGTTCACCCTGACTGCCTGTCTAATGGGGACAGGACGCTGGACCTTTTAGGGTATTGCATATCGATACCTTTTGACACGTTCGATAGGTATGCTATTTTATCGATTGATACCCATTGCTCGGACCAATATGTCCAGAGAAATTGGTACAATAGGCTATTGCTCTCAAGAGATGTGTGTCAATCTGTCCATCGATACCTATTTCTTCGACCAATAGGTTATGATAAATCGGCACAATAGGCTATTGTTCTTACAATAGTTATGTCACCCTGTCGAGATCGACACCTATTACTGTGACCAATAGGTACGTGGAAGTGTCGATCGATACCTATTGTTTGACTAATACGTATGTGAAATGGTCGATATATACATCTCATTATCCATCTAGCCATCCATGCCGTAGCTCCAACTCATCTCCGCCCCCCCCCCCCCCCCCGCTTTGCTCCCCGCCCAGTTTGTTTAAACGCCCCAACTTACAATCGAAATCGGCCAGAGTAATAATTACTTCTAAGCAATTGATACCACGTCATTATCTTTATAGTCATCCATGACGTAGCCTGCTTTCATCCCCCCTCCCCCCCTCCAACGCCCCCTCCTTTCCCACCATTCGCACGATCGCCTAGACCCAGCACCGCGCGTATTGCAAGCCCCTACATATATGATTATTACACGCGATCGGAGGTTCACACACAATGTTGCGAACATCACAGTCGATCAAATCCTTGGCCTCATAGCTGAAGTGTATTTTAATATAATATGTGACCTTAACCTCTTTAAAACCTATTCCGCCCTCCTCCCCCCCCCCCGCCTTTTTTTTTTTTTTTTTCCTCGCTTTCTCTTGCTTAAACGCCCCACCTACTATCGAAATCCGCCAGAGTAACAAACACTTACACGCCCTGGATATCGCCTTGTAATCGTTTCAGAGCCGTCCATGCCGCTGCTGAAATTACCACCCACCTCCGTCCCCAACGCCCACTCCTTCCCCACCACCCGCACCATCGGCTAGACCTAGCACCACGCGTATAGCAAACCCCTACACCTATGCGCCCTAAAGCCCCACCGCCCCCGCCCCCCCCCGCCACTTTCCCTGCCCCTCCCCCACAAGAAATATTTGTAGTTTCTACGCACAAATAGACCTGCCCCACCCGTCCCCTCCCCCCACTCCCCCCCTCCCGCCCCCCTTTTGATCAAAATCAGGCCCCCAGGTCCTTGAAAACTCCGCCCTCCCCTCACAGGATATTCGACTTACAGGATTCACTTGATTAACTGATGCATTTCCTTCCACAGCTGTCAGATTTTGTCCCCCTCAGAAACGTGTTTCATAGTTTCGGCGCACAGACTGCCATCACCCTGTTGACCCTGATAGCTACACTGGTCTTGCAAGGGCAGTCGCCGACCTATATCCCTAATGAGGGCACACAACCCGTAATACGCGCGATCGGAGTATCACACACAGCTTGCAAAGAAGAGTTTCGCAGCTATTCTAAAAATTAAAATACACTCCAGCTGTGAGATCGAACATTTTGTCGAAACTCTTCTTTGCAAGCTGTGTGTGATACTCCGATCGCGCGTATTACGGGTTGTGTGTCCTCATTGAAGATATAGGTCGGCGACTGCCCTTGCAAGACCAGTGTAGCTATCAGGGGCAACAGGGTGATGTTAGGCAGTCTGTGCGCCGAAACCATAAAACACGTTTCTGAGGGGGACAAAATCCGACAGCTGTGGAAGGAAATGCATCAGTTTATCAAGTGAATCCTGTAAGTCGAATATCCGGTGAGGAGAGGGCGGAGTTTTCAAGGACGTGACGTGGGGGCCTGATTTTGATCAAAAGGGGGGCGGGAGGGGGGGAGGGGGGGGAGGGGACGGGTGGGGCAGGTCTATTTGTGGGTAGAAACTACAAATATTTCTTGTGAGAGAGGGGGAGGGGATGTGGCGGGGGGGGCCGGGGGCGGGGGGGGGGGGGCTTTAGGTCGCATATATGTAAGGGTTTGCTATACGCGTGGTGCTAGGTCTAGGCGATGGTGCGGGTGGTGGGGAAGGAGTGGGCGTTGGGGACGGGGGTGGGTGGGAATTGAAGCAGCGGCATGGACGGCTCTGAAACGATAACGAGGCGATGTCCAGGGCGTGTAAGTGTTTATTACTCTGGCGGATTTCGATAGTAGGTGGGGCGTTTAAGCAAGAAAAAGCGAGGAAATAAAAAAAAAAAGGCGGGGGGGGGGGGGGGGGAAGGGTTTTCAAGAGGTTTAGGTCACATATAATATTTAGATACACTCCAGCTATGGGATCAAGGATTTGATCGACTGTGATGTTCGCAACATTGCGTGTGATCCTCCGATCGCGCGAATCAATCATATATGTAGGGGCCTACTACACGCGCGGTGCTGAGTCTAGGCTATCGTGCGGGGTGTGGCGAAGGAGGGGGCGTTGGAGCGGGGGAGGGAGGATGAATGAAAGCTACGTCATGGATGGCTAGAAAGATAATGACGTGATATCAATGGCTTATTACTATTTGTTACTCTGGCCGATTTCGATTGGAAGTGGGGCGTTTGAACGAACTGGGCGGGGAACAAAGGGGGGGGGGCGGAGATGAGTTGGAGCTAAGGCATGGATGGCTAGATGGATAATGAGATGATTTCAGCTGGCTGGTAGTGTTTACTCCTCTGGCAGATTTTGATTTCAGGTGGTGCGTTTAAACGAGAGGGATCGGGGGGGGCGGGGGGGCGGGGGGGGCGAGCATTTCGATATGTGCGCGGAAACTATAAACCTATGAAGGGGACGAATCTGACGGTTGCAGCAAGTAGACACCCCTTTATATCACCCGCCTGGTGATGTTTTTTTTTCTAAAATGTTTGATGCTACATGTAGTATGCAACCCAGTTCTTAGGTGTAGTAAACAACGTGTTAAAAGCTTCATAATTTGTTATTGTACATGGATCGAAAGATAGAATATTTCAATCGATAGGTACAATCATGTAAATACCATTATTTCTGACATCGCTAATTCTAAGGAGATGCATATTGCTGAATACAACAGGCGAGGTGATGGTCATGCAATGTCACCGTCATTGAGAACGACAGGGAGAGATGCGAATCGTTTTTGTTTTGATAGGAACGCTTAGTGTACACGAGCTCAATTACGTTACTTTGTTAGTCATACTTCGCTTGGCATAGGTTGGGAGGCGATCATGCAGGCGGTATGTACGGAATACCTTACGTCATAAGTTGGTAGTGCGGTTTACCACAATTTTAGCATACCTCTCTGTATCTCCTTTTCACATTATTATTGTCTCACATATACGATTTTACGCCTTTGATTTTTGCCGTGCCGATGCGGGGCTATGAGGTCGCCGACTCTAAGACAGAGATACATCTTATAAATACACCAAGCGAGGTGACGTGGGCCTGCGATGTCACCACTATTGAACGCAAGGGTGACTTTACTTCGTTAGGCATGTGCTACTTCGTTTGGTAGAGGTTGTCAGGCGATCATGCAAACGGCCGGAGGCACGAAATACCCTGCGCAACAGGTTGGTAGTGTGGTCTACCGCAGTGTTAACATAACTGTCTGTACTTCTTTTTCACATTGCTATTTTCTAGTGTACGATTATACGCCCTGTTTTCTCCCCACTGTCGTCGAAGATGTTGTGGTCCTGTCGTGTATATATATTATAAAAAATGAAAATACACTCCAGCTGTGAGATCGAAGATTTCGTCGAAACTCATATTTGCAAGCTGTGTGTGATACTCCGATCGCGCGCATTACGAGTTGTGTGTCCTCATTAAGGATATAGGTCGGCGACTCCCCTTACAGCTACAGTGTAGCTATCAGGGTCAACAGGATGATTTTAGTCAGTCTGTGCGCGGAAACTATAAAACCCGTTTCTGAGGGGGACAAAATCTGACAGCTGTGAAGGGAAATGTATCCTTTTATCAAGTGAATCTTGTAAGTCGAATAACCGGTGAGGGGGGTGGGGCGGAGTTTTGAAGGACGTGGGGGCCTGGTTTTGATCAAAAGCGAGCGGGTTTCGAGGGGGCGGGGGGGGGGAAAGGGGGCAATTTGTGCATGTATATATTGCTTTGAACGGTAGGTATAAAGCCCTGCACAGTTGTCTACCACGTATTGAGTACGCCTATTGGTCTGTCCACAAGTTGGTGTATCGAATATCGATTGCTTGACTATCGATACGTATTGTCATTATTTTTGCCCTCCGACAATAGAGAGTAGATGTCGTTCCGATGTAAATCAAATATCTTTCCACAAAGGCAGAAGTATCTAAGAAGTCGAATAATCCCTCCATAAAGCAAGCAGTGGTACCTTCTGCTAACCATTCCCCCAGTTGCTTTGCCAACGTCTTCATTAATCTACTCGTACTGCTTCCTTTCCTTACATCATGTCGATCAAACTCCTTACAACCCCATCGACTAATTGAGAGTTATTTTTAATTAGTACCAGGAATTTCATCCTGAAGCTGCTGTACGTATTGAAACACAAGGCAAGAAGTTGGTCAAGGTACATATTATTGCTATCATCCAAGTTATTCATTCAAACAATGGCCTGGGGTATACGGCACGTATAGCTATGTTCTAAGCAGCACGGGGGTATACATTCACAAGCAGTAGGTAGCGATCAAAACCCTCGCAAATATTATAAAAATTAAAATACACTCCAGCTGTGAGATCGAAGATTTCGTCGAAACTCATCTTTGCAAGCTGTGTGTGATACTCCGATCGCGCGCATTACGAGTTGTGTGTCCTCATTAAGGATATAGGTCGGCGACTCCCCTTACAGCTACAGTGTAGCTATCAGGGTCAACAGGATGATTTAAGTCAGTCTGTGCGCGGAAACTATAAAACCCGTTTCTGAGGGGGACAAAATCTGACAGCTGTGAAGGGAAAGCGGGGGCCTGGTTTTGATCAAAAGCGAGCGGGTTTGGAGGGGGGCGGGGGGGGGGGGGGGGGGGGGAAGGGGCAATTTGTGCATGTAAGCTATAAATCCTTTCGAGGGGATAAATCTGACGGTTTTGGCACCAGTATATTATTGGGGGCGGGGGGGGGGGCGGGGGGGGGGCGGGGGGGGGGCAGCTCAATATGTGCCTGGAAACTATACATTATTTCGAGGGGATAAATGTGACATTTTTGGAAATAATACATCAGTTTATCATGTATATCCTTGGGTAAGTCGTACAATCAGTGAGTAAAGAGAGGGTGGAGTGTTCGAGGGGGTGGGGTTGGGATGGGTTGGGGGGGGAGGGTGGGGGGTGGGGACGGGGGGGGGGGGCGGGAGGGGCGGGGGGGGGGGGGGGGGGAAGGGCTTTAGGTGAGGGGTTTGTTATACGTGTGGTGCTAGGTCTAGGCGAAGGTGCGGGTGATGGGGAAGAAGGGGGCGTTCGAGGCGGGGAGGGGGGGGGGCGGGGGGGGGGAAACACAGCGGCATGGATGGCTCTCGAAAGATAATGAGGTGATATCCTGTGCGTCAAGTGTTTATTAATGTGGCGGATTTTGATATTTGGTGGGGCGTTTGAGTAAGGGAGAGCAAGAGGGGGGGGGGGGGATTTTTAGGAGGTTTAGGTTACAAATAATATTCAAATACACTTCGGCTGTGAGATCAAAGATATGTAGCAACTTGTTATACGCGTGGTGTTAGGTCTAGGCGATCGTGCAGGTGGTCGGGAAAGAGGGGGCGTTGGAGGGGGGGGGGGGGGGGGGAACACAGCGGCATGGATGGCTCTCGAAAGATAATGAGGTGATATCCTGTGCGTGAAGTGTTTATTAATGTGGCGGATTTTGATATTTGGTGGGGCGTTTGAGTAAGGGAGAGCAAGAAGGGGGGGGGGGGGATTTTTAGGAGGTTTAGGTCACAAATAATATTCAAATACACTTCGGCTGTGAGATCAAAGATATGTAGCAGCTTGTTATACGCGTGGTGCTAGGTCTAGGCGATCGTGCAGGTGGTCGGGAAAGAGGGGGCGTTGGAGGGGGGGGGGGGGGGGGGAACACAGCGGCATGGAAATATATAACACCTGTACAAATACAACCTAAAAATACAAATAATAGTTGCGTGTATTTGTCCAGGGCACGTATTTGCCTCCAGACAAATAGTCAGCAGGTATCGATCGATACCCTTGAGAACCTATGAAATTTTTCAATAGGCATTGATCGATACCCTCGCAAACCTTTTACATTGGGCAATAGGTATCGATCGATATCATCGCACAACTCTCATTTTAACCAATAATAGGTATTGACTGGTGGCGACAAAAAAGCATTGATCGAACGATAGCCTGTTGGGAGTCTTCATCAAATTATGTTGGTGCCCACGACAGCGATAAAAAGGTATCGATCGAACGATAGTCTGTTGGGAGTCATAATCAAATTATGTTGGTGCCCACGACACCTGAGTCGATATACGTATATACCCCTTCGCAAGCATGCCGGTCGCACAAAGGGCTATTATTGTGGCCACCGCCTTTACCGTATTGTTGCTTACAATACCTCTCGATAGACCCCGAAGCCGAGCTATTGTGCCCCGCGATTGGTATTGATCCTCATAGTTGCCGACTCATTGTTGGCCCAATAGCCTATTCGATAGGGTATTATCCAGGGTATAAAAAGGAACTCGACGCATCACAAACAAGCATTGCAGGCTTGAGCTTCGCATCGACCATACATAAGTAGTAATCACCACCTTGTTGTACCATCCACCTTGAGCTTCTTAGGGCACAACACAGACAGGCAGCGCCGCTTTCGGTGATTCTCCGCTGGGCTGGAGGAGCGTGCATCGTGGATGGTGAATGGCGAAACAATAATTGATTGTATCTAAATGGGCTGTCTTCGAGCGTCTTTGCTCTCCAACACCGGAACAAAAAAATGCCGAAGGTCTATGTACCGATACATATTATCGGAAACAATAGAATAGTATAGTGAAAGGTCTGTCAATAATACATATCGTCCCAAACAATAGAATTGTGAAAGGTCTATCGAGATACCTATTTTCCGAATCAATAGGTTTGGTGAAGAAATGTGTATCGATACCTATCGGACAAACCCCATAGACTAAGCTCCGTCTCGCAGCGCCAATATCCCATCGCCCGAACAATGCAGTCCTGAAAATGTCTATCGATACCTTCTTGCTGTATCAATGTGTTCATATAAATAGGTACAACAGGCTAGTCGCTAAACAGTAGATCGTTGAAGATCCCAATCGATACCCATTGTCGGCCGAAATACGTTACGAAAAGTACTCATCGATACCTATCGCGGGCAATAATAATGGATCTCCTATTGAAATAGGATCCTATCGGTTACCTATTGACCTGGAACCTATTGTCCAGGGTGTGCTGATGTATTCCGCAAATGTCCCAACATGCCCAGTGTGGAAAAATCGAAGAACATCATAAGTGTACGCGCGGTAATAGTTTGGTCGGAAAAACGTGGTCGGATCGGAAACGGGTCGGGACGGGAACGGGAATCCCAACTGTACTTCGTTCCCGACCACGGCTTTCCCGACCTCTTCCCGACCATGATATCTGTTCCCGCCGTCTACCGTCTGGACTTACGGCATCTTCTACCCGTCCCGCCTGTTTCCCGTTTCGTCGCAAGATGTTTTCCCGACTTTCCCCGTCCTGCCGTCCGCCCAGTTGTTCCCATCCCATCCCGACGCTCGAACACAGTTTCCCCATCCCGCAACTCATTCAAGTACCAAATGTTTTCGCATCCAATTTAGCATCGGTTGTATCTTTTCCCCGTCATATAACGGATGCAACTGGATTATTCCAATTTAGACTACGATGTGATCAACTTTGGATGCAACAGCTGCTTGCTGCAGCAGTAGTGGTTGCTATTAATAATATCAAGTATACAAGGGTGTCCGGACGTGGGGGGCCTGTCGGCCCCCCCGTCCTCCGGGTTACTGTTTACTGTAAAAGATGTGCGGTGATGCTGGTTGGTTCCACAGCAGGAGTACGCCTGCATACCAAGGGTGGGAGTGTTGAGTGTGGAATGACAGCGGGCCGAGATGGAGGAAAAGGAAATACTCCGTATGTATGATTTGTTGATGGGGCGTGATCCCCAGAAGAAACTGAAAATACAGCGGGCCGAAATGGAGGAAAAGGAAATACTACAGTCGACCCCGCTTTAAAGACACACCGCGTTTTTTTTTTTAGGAGTGTCTTTAACGCAGGGAAGTGTCTTTAGGATTCCGGGGCCACTAACTCACCGTCCCCGGGGCCAATGGAGGTGTAACATATGTCAAAATACGCGCATTTGAAGCAGGAATGCGACCACGAAACTGTGTTGCTTAAAATCTACAACACGTGATTTGAAAGGCCGCAACACTACTGCTGTAGTACACTCCAATACTTTACACATACATTTTGAATTTCCCTCCACCACCGAAACGCGGGAAGGAGTGCAGCACGACCTATTGTAATGTGTACGGCAGTGCGCTGTTGTTGATGCAGGCTCTTGCTGTAATGTGTACGGCAGTGCACTGGTGTTGTTGCAGGCTTTTCTTATTGTCAAGGCGTTATCCTCACGGTGAACATCATGCCCGAGATATCGGGAACACACCTGAGACACATCAGTTCGTTGGAACTAGCTCTGATACGATACACGCAAGTTACCTGCCACATAGGGACCAAACAAACCCAGTCGACCCCTTAGAAGGACACTAGGAAACGGTCGGTAGCGCAGACCACAACATACAAAAAAATCGGGCAAATACACCGAAAAGAGGACACCGTTCTTCCCCAAAGGTCAACACGAGGCAAAAACACAAAACAGAAGAACAAACTGAAAATAAGGACGCAGTGGAATATGGAATATGTCCAAAAATAAAGACACCCTCTTTCAGACGATATGGCTATGAAGAGGTTGGCGCAAACTGGGCACTGAAAAAATAAGACTTGGTACTGCAATCATGAAGACTCTGTGACCAAATGCGACGTGGCCACTAATACCGGCAATCATGTACAGTATGGCAGCGAAAAACGGATGTGACTACTTACAAAATGGGGACAGGGTAGCCAGATGCATTGCAACTCGAACTCTTCACCCACTCAAAGACGTTCGCATAACAGACATGGCTATGAAGAGGTTGGCGCAAACTCGGCACCGCAAAAATGAAGACTCCCTACTTACAATTTGATGCTACGAAAGCTGAGACTACATACTTGGCTGACACCGGGAAAAAACAGACAGTATGCCGGGGTAGCCAGATGCATTGCAACTCGAACTCTTCACCCACTCAAAGACGTTCGCATAACAGACATGGCTATGAAGAGGTTGGCGCAAACTCGGCACCGCAAAAATGAAGACTCCCTACTTACAATTTGATGCTACGAAAGCTGAGACTACATACTTGGCTGACAACGGGAAAAAACAGACAGTATGCCGGCGCGGCGCACGCGCAAACTCGGCACTGAAAAAATGAAGACTCACTATTTAGGGTTAGACAAAATGCCACGGTGGCCGCTAATATGTACTCGCCGGCTACCATGTACAGAATGGCTGAAAAAATGAAGACTTACTACTGACAATGCCGCGGGAAATAATTAGCACGAGACTGAGCGTGTCCGCGGCTACTGACATATATACACGAAATATACACCTGGCCCCACGAGTAACTTGGGGTCGACAGTTATCATGGACGGCTACATTGGCACATTTTGATGTGCCACTGGAAGGACGTTGAGTAGTAGTCTTGAAGTTCCGCTTCGAAGTTGGCATCATCTTCGACTTGCTGCCGGGTGTCGCCGGTGGCCTCTTGCTCTGCGTCCGCAATGAGGGAGCGCTCGAAGTGTGGGTCGAAGAAGTGGTGAAGGTCGTCAGGGACGATCATAGAGGCGAACCACCGGCGCTGGCGCGTTGGCGGCGCGGTCATGCTGCGACAGGCGGATGGTCGGTGGAAGGGTTATTTAGGATTAGGGAAGAGTAATGACGTGATTGTGGTTGATAGTGCAGGTGTATGGTAGAAGGGTCGGCGTTTTGAGGATTTGGTCGGGGGTTGTTTCCGATAGTAACGTTTATGGGTATGTTGTATCGTTGCATGCATGCGTAAATTTCTGGCTCACCAAGGTAAGCTCGCGGGTGAGACATGATGGAGAGGTAGTTATCATATGATGTATACTGTTGTGGCGGTTCACCAAGGGCTTGGAGTAGTTCATGGTTCATGCCAGCGGAAATGGCGTTTAGCAAGTTAGGGTCGTTGCGGTTTTCGTTCATGTGTTGGAGTATTTCCGAGCGTACTTGGTAGTGTCTGTTTGGGTCGTTGTATATTCGTCGTGCTATGCCGCGAAATCCGCATGCTCCATCCCCAATTTCGTCGACGACTGTCCATGTTGGAGGTGGAGTTTGGCTGTCACTTGACGGTTGAGAGGAGGCATTGGAGGGCGCAGGAGGCGAGGTGTTTGGAGGTTGATACGGTGGAGGTGTTACAGCTTGGCCTGTGGCGGCAGCGGTGAAAGGAGGGTATACAATGTTCTCCGTGTGTGGAATGCCGTCAACAATATGTTCTTGTGGTAAAAGGCACATAATTGACTGGCGATTTTGCGCACGGCTGAGCGCGACGTAAAGTTGACCATGCCCAAACGCAGGTGATCTCAAGTCCAAGCCAATTTTTGTAAGTGTCTGTCCCTGTGAACGATTCACCGTGACGGAATATGAAGTTCGGATGGGAAACTGTGTTCGCATGAACGTGATGCCATTTCTTCCAACTGTCGCACGAAAGCCTATACGTGGAATCAAAACAATTGGATGGGGCGATGTTTCGGTGAGAAGTTCGACTTGAAGGACTCGGCTGTTTGGGGAAACTGCGAGGACAACGCATTTTTGACCGTTGATGAGTCCCTCCGAAAAGTTGAGATTTCGCACGATCATCGCAAGTCCGTCTGACTTGAGGCAAAGCTCATGGGGAGGGACACCTTGCACGTTTAATTGGTGGAGGTGTTCAGGAGAAGCAAAGGCTGTGTGAGGCGTGGTCTCATCACTTATTAGTGTATCTGAGCTGAGGTATGTACAGTACTCTCCGGGCCGCAAGTCCGATATGGCTTCATTAGAACGGTCAATTGCGTTGTTGGTGGTCGCCAATATGGCGCGTTTGTCCCAGTTGCGCGATTGTTCATTGACATTGGGATACACAAAGTTCATGAGCTCATCGAAATTTGTTGTATATTTGAGCTGGAAGTGGTCATTGGCATCGAGGTTGTGGTTATTCAAGGCAATCATGTCCGTGCCGTCGATTGATTGTGTAGGGTGGGTACCCTCGCCTATCGCCCGCACAAAAGCAGCATACTGAGGATCATCTTTGTCTCGTTGCGATTTGGTTAGTCTCATGCGTTTAACGTGTTTCCATAGGGGGCTAGAAATAAAGGCTGCGTCGACGGTATCGGTGGCGGTGCCGTTCTTAACTATTGGCCCTGTTTGGCGCCAATCTCCACTGAACAAAATAGTTTTTCCACCAAAAAGCTTATTGTTTTTCATCAGATCTTGAAGTGTTCTGTCGAGGGCCTCAATGCAATATCTGTGGGTCATAGGTAACTCGTCCCAAATGATGAGGTCCGCTTTGCGGATTAGCTCTGCTCTTTGAGTGTTGGTGTTTATGTTGCATACGCAGGTTGGCGACATTGCTTCGTCCATAGGTAATTTGAACATGGAGTGCGCGGTCCAGCCTCCAGGGAGCTGTAAGGCGGCGATGCCGGTGGAAGCAACGATGAGCACTGTCTTTCTTTCACCTCTCAACCTTGCGGAAATACATTTTTCTGTGTATGTCTTGCCAGTTCCGGCGGGCGCATCAATCATAAATGGACACCCATTATCGGCTCGAACTGAGTCTAAGACTGTTTTGTAAATGTGGCTCTGCTCACTGGTCAGTCGCGGTTCATGCAGCTCTGCGTATTCTGCACATGTTTGTGGGTCGAAGGCATCACGCATCCTTTCAAATTCAGTTCGCGGATGCATAGGCTTTGGAAGGTTGACTTGTTCGTTACATTTACCATGCTGGTTTAGCTTGAGGTCTATTTCACACAAGGCAGCTTGTATGGCATCGTCTGTGGATAACCTAAGAAGGAAATCTTCGATGAGGTTGTCCTTAAAGTCACGCCATAGCTTCGGTGCTGGCGCACCATCTAAAATGAGCGTAACGAAAAGAGCACGGAGCTGGGACGCAACTTGAAACACTGAAGCTTCTTCCATACATAGTGAATACTCTTCGTCTCCCGTGATGAGACCTCTTGCTCTGGCGGCATCATGAAAAGTAGGGTGAACAACGGGATCGCCTGTGTCTGTTTGCACTGTTCGTAATTCTGCGAACGACCTGGCTGGAATCGTGTGTAGTAACAACCTCAAGTAGTAGAGATCTCCCACCGCTGGACTCTGAAACGAAATTCGGCAAACGTGATCGTCGTTTTTTCGTTTGGAAACGATGTTTTTGTATCCATCGAGGTATTTGCCAAGCGGAGCAAACTCAAGCGGAGGGTCATCTTTTTTGGGCGAGGTGATAGTGTATTGCTCGTAATAGTCTAGAATGGTCAAGTCCGAAAAGCAGGGATTTTTCGGTCGCATGTAGTACCTGAGCACGTGTGTCTGTGACTGCGCGGCTATCTCAAGTCTATCATCGTGGGTGGCATTTTTGGGATAAGTGATTTGTTGCTCTCCTTCAAGATGGGCGTGAATCTTAGTTACCGCAGGGTATCTGTCCACCATATGGTAACCTAATAGTCTCCACGTCGCCTCTGCGGCTGAAATATACCTCGTTTTTCTATATTGTTCAACTTCTGAGGTAATGCCCTGTATCCTTGCTCGAATAAACGCGTCCCCTTTGTGACAATATTTGAACACGTATTTAACGCATGATGTTGCGGTGACGACATCAACACAAATGTGACAGTCAAACATCATGAGCAACATGGGGTTGTACGGCACCACCCACTCGTTTCCTATCCTAACACTTTTCCATTGGTTGTTTACTCTCATTCTTATGGTCGGGTTGTCACCGTTCTTCCTCCGAGTATATTCTGCCCGTCCAGTTTTGTCGTTGACGGTTGCAATGCTTCTGAATGGTTGCGGAAAGTACTTGTTACAACACTTTTTGTTCGTGTGACGGTTTACTTGCATGCATGGAGCACTCATGTTTCCAACTGCCCCACACGGCTTGTGTATCATGTATTTGAGTACCTTTTCACGTAGTTTTCCTCCTGCTATGTTTTCGTCAGGCAGCTGAGCCCACACCCATTTGTCCATTTCGTTTAGGGCATCAGGGCCTGCATTTTTGAAGGTCATGAGAATGTGAGCGTGAGGGTACCCCCTCTTTTGGAATTCCGTCACCGCTAAATGGCTGTCGTAAGCGCCAAAAATTTTGCCAGACTTTAAAACCTTCATAATTTCTTTCATCTTCAATTTGAAAACACGACAACATAGATCAGGACGATCATAAGCACTTTATCCTGGCAGCAAATTTTCTTGCACCTCTTTCCAATCCGCATTGAAAGTTACGGTGATGAACAAATGCGGTCTTCCTCGCCTGTTCACGATGCATAGAGCGTCTTCTGTATCACTTTTACGCTTGGCAGGTGAGCCAGGGTGAGAAGCAGGAAGCAATTTACCGGGTTGTTCATGAGGTTGGGCGTCTTGAATGGACCGGTTGGAAGCAAGCCTATGCTGCATGTCACTATTTTCGACGAAATTCAAACGCTCTTCTTCCATTCTGCTCAAAGAATCACAGACCCATTCCTGAGCGATTCGGCAGTTAATCTTAAATATCGGCTCCGAAAGAATACGCTGCCTACAGTAGAAGGGAAACGTTACGGCTTCGGTGTTTGACCGGTTCATTGTTTTAGATTTGAACGGCGGGTTCTCTTTGTAGTTACCCTTACTCCAACCTGCTTCTCCATGCAAAAACAGCAGGGGGAACTGTAGCGTTTCATATGCAGAGCTCCAAAGCGGCAGGAAGCGTGGTTTGTTATCTGGGCTGTTCCTTGGATAGGTGATAACTGCTCGCGGCGCATCATTTTGATTCCCTGAGGTAAACACTAAAGCTGCTATTTCATTTGCACTCGGATTCTCGCCCAACACTGGTCCATCATTAACTCTGCTAACTTCACTGAACTCTA
>JABAKD010000007.1:7714565-7724163 GCA_012845835.1 Undaria pinnatifida
AGTAGCAGAGTCATTCATACAGCAACTCCGGCAGTGCAAGCACCATTACCCTGTCCCTCGAAGTGATGAAACACTAACCTGCCCCTGAAAGTGGTCAAACATTCTCAGGTCAAAGCTGAACGCCCCCAAGTCATCATCGTTCCTTCTCGCCAGCACCGAATACGGGCACCCCGCCGAGCCCCGCCTACTACTCTCCCCGCCACCACCACCGCCACCAGAAGCACCCGCCTCTTTCTCTTCCCCCTTCTCTTCCTGCTTCCCCTCCTCACCGAAGCGCGACACGACGACCGTGGTTTGCAGTCGGCCCATATCGACTATGAGCATCCTCTCGGGCGAGGAGCCAGGCGCGACAGGGTGCTTGCGTGCGTAGACAGTGCACAGGCAGTCGGAGGCAGGGAAAACCTAACGAATTTCGAGGGGGAGGGCGGGACGGGGGAGGGATACGGCGGACAGGAGAAGGAGGGTCGATTGGCGCTTGACTGGGGGTTGGAGTTCGACATGAAATTTTGAGAGGGGGGCGGAGCACGATGGACAGGAAGAGGAGGGCTGATTGGAACTAGACTGAGCGTGGGATAACGATGTATAACTTCGAGAGGGGGCCAGGGGGCGGGGGTATGGCGGACAGAAAGAGGAAGGCTGACTGGCGCTTGCCTGGGGGTGAGAGTTCGATATATACCGGCGGTGTCAGAAGCTAAACCAAGTCCTCTGTTTCCGCAAGGCGTACGGTGGAAACAGCCTGGCGAGAGTGGCGTAGCTGAACTCCTCGTACAGCCATACGTTTCACAGAACACCCTCACAAGAACGCATTTTTTCGGCCTGTCTGGCTTTGCTTAATGCCAAACACACAGTAGAAGTCACAATCTTGAATATATCGTCCATCTCGACTACCAGCAGCCACATCGCTAATCAAGTACACTTACTAGTTCGTGGAAATAGAATACTTCGAAGTACATCTGTAAAAACGCGCGGGCGGAGTATTACGCAGCCTGCAAAGATGAATATCGACCATTAGTTTGATCGAACTCAAAGCCAACGTATTTTGACCAATTTTATCAAATGTAACTCTTGTATCATCATCATCACCACCACCACCACCACCACCACCACCACCACCGTACTGCCGTGACGGCTGAGGCCGATACCGCAGTGGCGCAGCTCGAGTCGCCGCAGAAGAGTTTGCACACCTTCGGGTCCGTGAACCCGGCGATGCGAGCGGCGTCCAACAAGGCCCTCCTTTTGGCAGGCGTGTCCGACTCCGGGCTGGAGAAGCAACCCTTCAACTGCGCAACCGCTTCGTTACCGTGGCCGGGACCTTTCTTCTCCGCCGCGCATGATCGCAGCTTGCACAAGTACCTGCACAGAATACGGGGGCGTGCCGGCAATGCTCACCCTTTCGGAACTGCGAAATGTACCCCCCACTAATTCCCAGTACCTGGTAGGCTTTTCTCTCCAAAAACGCGAGTGCCGTTTCACAGAACCCAGTGCTTGTAAAAAGAACGCTACAAAAATAGTTAGGGTACAGAGTGGTATTGTACATTTGTTTGGAGTATGGGTATACGCTTGAAATGTATCAGGTAATGGTTGTAGCATGTACGCCGCAGAAAATGGCCGTGTCGGAAACAGAGCGGCATCGAGAGACCACTGCTGTGAACAGGGAATCTTAACCCTTTTACTACCGGAAAAAAGCAATACTAACTTCGAGTAGTTTATTCGCCGAAACGGGGTGCACCTTTCGATGGGGTAGTCCTGCTGGGAATTCAGAAACGATGTAAAAACAAATAAAAATATCTCCTATGACAAGCTTAATCAAATCATACAAAGCTGCAGCAAAGAGTCCTTGACGCCATTGAATAGAACGCGGTCGTGAGGCTGGTGAAGCAATCTTACATGGTCAACAGCTCCGTCCCGGTGAAAGTTTGCGGGCCGCTTTGTCGGTCGACGGTGACGGCTACTCCTCCTTGGGGTGCCCACAGCTCGCCTCAGAATGGGAATACGCTAGGTGCGCCGTCTGAGTCTTCTGGATCCAAGAGCTTGTACGAGCAAACAAGCAGAATATGGGGGGGAGGTTAGAACAAAGGACCAAGGCTGAGGTTGGGGGGGTTGACATCGGCGGGGGTACTCATTTTTTGCTCGCCTTGTAATTTGACCATTGACCACGCATCCCTTTCGAGACGGAAGGGTTAAACATAACGTTTTCAGAGCATTTTCTTTCAGCGACTCACGGCCACGTTCAGCGGCTCACGGCCACAAGCGCGAGTGGTTACCCGATGTATTGATTGGCAGCCGGGATGACCGCTTGTAAGGGAGAACTTCGGCGCTTCACTGTCGTTGATGGGCTCGGGGATGACACATCGGGCATCGAACTAACCTGGTGATGCCGGCATCATTTCGCCTCCCCATCCCTAGCTACCGGTACATCCTTTCGATCCTCACACTGTCAGCCAGGATGGCGGCTGTTGAGGGAGAAGCTCGGCGCTTTATTGCCATTGATGGGTTCGGGGATCGCACAGTGGGCATCGAAGTAAATTGGTCATGCCGGCAACAGTGCTCCTTCTCATCCCTAGCTACATGGTTCTCATCCCTAGGTATTCGGTCATTCCTGCATCATCGGCAGCGTTTGCTTTCCACGGCTGAGAATGCCGTCAGTAACAATCACAGCCAGTTGGGGGAGCGACAGTAGTTGTGTGTCGACGCCCTTGTCTGTCAAACTCTACCGCAGGATGTATGTACGGGTCGACAACAAGCAAAAACTCTGCTCAATCATTGTCTACAAACCATACAAAGGATGTTTGTACTGATCGACGACAAACACGCTCTGTCCAACCAAAAGAAAAGGACCATTATTTCGTTTTGGCAGTGCACGTCGTGAGGTACATGGCTTGGTCTTCGTCTGGGCGGTTGGTTTCCTCTCCACTTAGCTTGTGACTTTCCTCGTGCCCTGCTTGATCATTGGACTCATCTGGTGGGTTATCAAAAGCGGCGAGCAGGGTGCCTCACGCCGCACCGCCACGCGTCAGCACATGCTGTCCCTAAGTGTGCTGGTGTAGTGCAGTGCGCTATGCGCGCCAGCGTACTGCGTCCGGCTGCGCTGCTGCGCTGTGAGTGCTATGGGGTTTCATGTAACTAGCGATCTGTAATAAAGCTACCAGTACCCAGCCCTACGAAATGCCTCACTACCGGCCTAGCTAGGGGTGGGAAAATGCTATCTGATACCGGCATCACAAGTACAGTTAAATGTCCACTGTGTCGTTGTCGAGATCATCAACGGCAATGCAGCGCCGAAGATCTCCTTTAACGGTCGCCAACCTGGCTAACTGTGAAAGGATCGAGAGGAATAATTTTTATCCTTACACTGTCAGCCAGGATGGCGGCTGGTGAGGGAGAACTTAGGTGCTTCATTGTCGTTTATGATCTCCGGCATGACACAGTGGACATCGCAGAAAACTGGTCAAAAAAGGCATCAGTTCGCCTTCCCTCCCAGTCCAGACCGATAGTCACGTATTAGGCCATTCCTTCATCGCCGGTTGTGTTCGAGCGCGTGCTTTCTGCGGCTGGGAATACCGTCGGAAGAAAGCGCAACCGACTGAGGGACGATTCGTCCGCGTCGACGCCCTTGTCTCTCAAACCCTAACACAAGATTCTGTACGGGTCGGGAACAAACATAAACTCTGTCCAACCGTTGTCTCTAACACCTTCACACAGCATGCGTGAGATCAACAGTACACTCTGTCCGATCATAAGAGACGGACCTCCCTTTCGTTTTGGCGGTGCACGTCGTGAGATACACGCCTTTGTCTTCATCTGGGCGGTAGGTTTCCTCCCTGTTGAGCTCGCGACTTTTCCCGTGCCCTGCTTGATAATCGGCGCCGTCTGGTTCGTTTTGCATATGTAGAGGCGAGCATGGTACCACACGCCATGTAGTGTGTGGTCTACCACAGCTGCCCCTTCGCCCCTTATTCCCACTGGCAATCGCTCAGAAGCTTGTTGGATGTCGAACATCGGATATCGGGCGTCCGGTAGAGGATGTCAATCTGAAGCCGGGACACTTATGTCCGATATGATAACCGACAGGAGTTCCGATTTGTCGGAACTTCCCATGCTGTCCCACACTCGCTTTCATGGCCAGGTCGGGTGCCAATGTCGACCAGCAGCTAAGGTTATATGCAATGCACTATTATATGGCAATAATATGCATCACGAAATGTGATAATGCTGGTATCAAGAAGTTGGTTGGCCAAGAACTTGATATATCAGTACATGCCTCATCCTATGTTCAAGTCGTTGGACTACGTTGGCTGCTTGACTGCTTCAGCTTCAAAACACGAGTTCCTCGTGCGGGTCTGACGCTGTGCTGCTGCGCTACTGTACTTAACAAGCAGTGGCGGTATAGCAGAAACGAGAACATTGAGTGTCACGGTCACACCCGAGTCGAGAGCGCGGCAAGTTTTGAGAATCGTCGTACTGACTCCGTCCTGGGATCACATGGCACCACGCGGAATACTTCAAGCGCATAGCACATCATAAGCTGTCACCGACCCCCCACCCATGAAGAGCACTACAGTACTGCTGTACCCCATATTACGTCAAAAGTACCAGAACTCCTGTTGCTCTGTGATAGTACAGGATCGCCTTCAGCATCGCATCATGAGTAGTTCCTTGCGCGACAAGTGCGACGCCGTTCGCTGTTCAACGTAGCGCTGGGAATCTTATTAATATACACAGCAGCAATAAAATCGCGTTAGACGTCGCCCCTCGTTCATACACCCTCGATAGTATTTATTTCGAGTTTTTGACGTCGAACGTGATTTCAAAACCGCATTGGCTCTTTCCTACGTAGCCAACGAGAAAATAGTCCTGCCATTGACGTGAGACTTATCGTTGACGCCAATGGTGATTGGCCAACAAACAGGGACCGACATCAGCAGTACTAAAAAAACACTGGCAAATATCATTAGCCTCACCTGTAATATGTCCCAGCCATGGTGTGCACAGCTCCGATTGTGGACTTAGGAGTGCTGGTTACCATAGACACGGCCGGCTCTCCGACAAGTCTTTCGCGACGCTTGAACGACACCAAATTAGGGGTGTCATGCCCGCCAAGCTCGCTACGAATTATCTCCCCTATGTGACCAAAATGAAGGACAAGAGGACAAGAGGCCACAAGGTAAAAAGGAAACAAGACGTAAGAACCATTGGTCCGTCTGCAGTCTGCAGTGCGTATGAATCCGACACAAATGGACCTCGAGACTACGAGTACATACGCAACGAACAGAGATACAAAACAATTTGGCGGCTGTGTCCACGTGTCCATCTATGAAAGGACACGAAGAATGAGAAGGGGAGCAGAGGGAAACGGAACCATTGATTCGTCTGGATGGAGCCTGAAATCTGGGTGTAATATGGGATGGTGTGCGTATCGTTGCTACATTATTGCTGTTAATAATTGGTTATTGTTATTCACCCTCGCAAAATCCATGGCAGTCATATATTTTCATAGAGTAATACATTTACAAAAACGCGCGGCAGGTGCATCACGCAGCTTGCAACTATGAGTATCAACCCTTAAGTCAATCGAACTTTTACAGCTAACGTGACTAAAACAGTTTTAAACACACTTACGACCTTCTTCCCTATGGTCGTTACCTGTTATGTTAAAAAAAATACCTTCTGGGTTGTACAGACTTCGAACATTGCACCTGCCGCCTGCTGCTGGGCCTTTCGATCGTTTGGGGCTATGGACTGAAAAGGTTTTAACTGATGGCGGGCGTTTGGAGTTTGGCCAGGTTATCAAAACGTCAGTTGTACGTCACACACACCAGGTATCTATCACAATAACACAACAGCAGCACAGCAGCAGCAACACAGCGGTACGGCGGCGCCGGCGTGCTTCTGTTGTTGCTTCTTTCTTCGATAATTTGCGTGTTGCTGAAAACATGGAGATTAAGATTTGCAATACTGTGTAGTACGGCGGCATGAAATAGAAAGTGTGCCATATGACATTAGATATGAGCACCGGTACTCTGTGCATTCACAAGATGCCACTGTTGTTGTTGCTGCTGCTGCTGCGTGCGGTTTGTCCATCCCCAAACGCAGGCCGCGAGAGGGCTTGCTGTACTCTGCTGCTTCAGTGTGTCGCGGTCGGGGTTCGGCGCCTCTGGAGTTGTCGCTGCAGCGCGAGGTGTGGTCCTACCCACTCACGCACGCCACATCAGCGACAACCAGCGGGCCATAACAACAACGGCATATCGCACCTCAAAATGCGCCGGCAGGTTGATACACATGGATGGTCACCGCCACCCATCGGTGCATTTTCGTATTTACCGAGATTATCTGGAAATACTTTAATTTTGAAAAAGGTGGCAAACTACCAACGGACAATTTCCCAAAACGCATAAACTCTATAACATTATAAGCTATCTCACACACTAGAGGCACGGAGAATAATACGGCTGCTGTGCTGTAGACTGCTGTCGTGAGTGTTGTTCAATCAAATTTCCACGTACCTCTTGTGCCTGGCGGTAGATTGGTTTTTATACTTACTACACGACAGTAGTAAACAGTGGGCTGTGGTACGCGCATCAAACGTGTTGAGAACAACACACAGCAATTTGAAGTTGCACCAGAATGCTTATACGCCGGGTTTAAGAAAGTCGTAGCTGCGGTAAACTTTCATATGCATGCATAACTGCTATAATGGCCTGCCACATATACAGGGAGTACACAAGAACTTGCGTACGAACGTGGTAGACCCAAGTAGACCACTCCAAAAGTTAACTCACACTACATAACACTTATGGTTTCATGCATACTGAATTCCAGAGATGTCTGGTTTTGTCCCCCTCAATGCGGGTTATAGTTTCCGTGCGCAGAACAAGGTTGAATGTCTTAGTCCTGTTGACCCTGGCATAAGCAGGGGAATCACCGACCTGTATCCTTCACGAGGGTATACGCTCGGATGGCGGAAACGAAAGGGCGACGACCACACCCTATCGCACGCCGACGCGCTTGCCAAGACAGCTTCCGAGAGCATAGAGGCAATAGTGCGCAAACGGAGGATGTTGTTTGGGGGATTCGTAGCACGTGTGGGGGAGGAGCGTCTGCCACAGAGGGTGATGTTTGGGGAGCTTGTTGGGGGTAAGGGCTACTCAGGGGGGCAAGAGAAGAGGCTGGTGCATCTGAAGGACGATATGTCGGTCTTTGGAATGAAATTCGAAGCGTGGCGAAAGGCTGCTAAGAAGGCCGGCAGATGGTTTCGACGAGTAGAGGAGGGAGCCGAGTTGTTCATGCGGAAATGGCATGAGACGAAGAGACGCAGAGCTGCAGAGCGACGCGCAAAGGCCGCGGCAGCGCCATCCACCGTCGGCATCTCTAAGCGGCCGGGGGGAGGGAGGAGGGGGAAGAGGGGAAAGGGGGAGGGGGCGGGGGGGGGAGGGGGGGCGTCCTGCCCAAGAGACTAAAGTCTGGGTCTGGCCATCATCGTCCTGAAAATTGTGGGCCTTCCAATGGCCGTCACAAGTTGGCGTAAGGCCGCCCTGACTTCTTCGCCTTGTCGCTTCTCTCCCCAGTGCCATTGATGCACTTGATACCCTGTATGAGCCCAATACTGTCTCAGTAAATTTCTAGGGTCTACTAGTATGAAGCTTTTTCTCTTTTCCTTTCCTTGCTGCCTCTTCTTGTCTTGTCTTTTCTTTTTTCTTCTTCCTGTCCGTTTTCGCTTTCTTTCATTTCATTTTCTTTTCTTTCTTCTCTTCTCTTCTCTTTTCTTTTTTTCCTGTCCGTTTTCGCTTTCTTTTCTTTTCTTTTTTTTCCTGTCCGTTTTCGCTTTCTTTCCTTTCCTTTTCTTTTCTTTCTTTTCTTTTCTTTCTTTTCTTTTCTTTCTTTTCTCTTCTTCTTTTCTTTCCTCTCTCTTCTTTTCTATTTTTCTTCTTTCGTTTCGTTTCGTTTCCTTTCCTTTCTCTTCTTTTCTTTTCTTTGTTTCTTTTTCCAATTGACTTGCGTCTGACGTGCGTGTGCATAGTGATAGGTGCTACGTGTAATATATACGTGGTAGTATTTCTTGGGTGGCAAGCGGTATAATCGGTTTTTCCAGGCGCGAGTAGTGAGATGTATGCAGCAGTATGGACCTGGCACATCGTAGGCTAACTCCCGATTTCACTTTTTATATGTTTCTGGCGGAGGCATGAATTGCGTCAGCTGTGATATATACGTACCACCTTTGGTTTGTTTGTGTTTTTTCCCTGAAGTATTCCTTAGCTCCAGAATGACTGGAGCCTGTCCTGTGACCACGGGTTTGATAATGCTAGTTAATGTGAGACAACAAGAGCAAAAACAACAACACCCCCGCAACACTTGCGATGGAAGTATCACACGCAGCTTGCAAAGCTGAGTTTTGACCAAAAAAACGTTCGGTCGATCTCACATCTGAAGTGTATTTTTCGTTTTTTTAAATATATCAAGCGCTCAGTGTTGGCCCCCACGAGGTAGCCTGATTGTCCCGAGAAAACTGGTGGCCATGTACGGCTCACGCTTTAAGTGGTGCCCGTTCTAACACGTCGACTCTTCGGAAGAATTGACCCATCCGGGAATTTCTTGTTGCTGTAGTCCGATTAACATTCAAACACTTTCATTTTCTTGAATTATGGAGAAAGTCGTTCCGCGGTTTTCACGATATTAATTAGGACATTCCCAACACCTTTACACAGGTGAGCTAACATTTGTGGCTTGCGCGTGCTCCACCAGGAAATGACCACGGAGGCTCTCTGGATTACCAAAAACAATCGGCTATTCGGCAACGTGCACCTTTGATCATTCAGTATTAGCGCAAGAGCTCCATCTGTAGGAGTGCAGGGGTCTGGCGTTTTGGATGCACGCTTAGTTTGCGTATCCCTGGTAGTGTGTGAGAGTTGCGTTCGAAGAGCTTGAGTTAGGATTAAGTGTGCACGCCCGACGCCTGATGCAGAACGCCAGATCTTACTCGTCGGTCTTCATTCGATCCATAGAGGTGTGGGAGTGTGCCTTTGCATTACATTAATGACAGAAGAGAGATCGCTTCGGAACAGTAACGATCGACGTCCACCGCATGTTCCATCATGACTCGACAGCACAAACAACCCAGCATCAGGCCTGGGCTGGACCTCCGCTGGCCTGCCAGATGTACAGAGAGTACACAAGAACTTGCGTACGAACCTGGTAGACCCAAGTAGACCACTCCAAAAGTTAACTCGCACTATATAACACTTCCTGTGCCATGCACACTGAATTGCACAGATGTCTGGTTTTGTCCCCTCAATGCGGGTTGTACAGTTCACGTGCGCAGAACAAGGTTGAATGTCTTAGTCCTGTTGACCCTGGCATTAACAGGGGAGTCGCCGACCTGTATCCTTCACGAGGGTACACACACCCCGTAACACGCGCGATCGAAGTATCACACGCAGCTTGCAAAGCTGAGTCTTGATCAAAAGATCTTTTGGGACGATCTGACAGCTGAAGTGTATTCTGTCACTTTGTAAATAGTACCAGGTAGGCTACAACAGCATCAACCATATTATCTGGGTCGTCCCTACCTCCATTTCCGGTACACCCGAACCAATTACATTGC